>QLOD02000013.1:8556814-8574500 GCA_003260245.2 Sideroxylon spinosum | reverse complement strand
CAAACGGAACGTAAATCAAACAAAAATTAATAATTTAATTTTCTTAATTAAATAATTTTGTTAAATTTGATTAGAATCTCAAGTTCTTTCAAATCAAAAACTGTGTACAGCCAATGGCAGATTGACGAGGTTGGCGAGGTTAGGGCCTCAGCCAAAGTATTGAGAATTTCTTCATGCATTATTAATTTTTCAATATTTTTACTAGATTTTAGTTTGCTAAATAAATAAAAAAATAAAAATTAGTGTGAAAGTTACACATGAAGAAATTTAGTTAAAGAAAATTTTTAAAAGTTAAAAATTTTTAGTTTCTTTGAGAATCAAAACACTCTTAAACGGTATTTGATTGTCAAGATAAAAATCAAAAGTTAATATGAAAATAACATATGATGAATTTTAATTACAAAAAATAAATAAAAGTTGAATTTTTTTAAAAAATAAAAAATAAAATATTAGTATAAAAATAATATGTGATGAATTTTAATTAAAAAATTAATAAAATTAATTTTTTTAATAAACCAAACAGATCCCAATGATCTCTCAAATTTTTTAAAATATTAGTTTAACCCAATTGAACTCTTACAAATTAAGAAACCAAACTAAGGTCAAGAAAGCCCGGCCCAACGAAGGACGTCCGGTTGCTTAGTTAGCTTAATTTCGAAAGCTCAAAAATAAAAAAGTAGAAAATAAATAAATAAATTTCCGTAAACGACTACTTGTTATTAATAACAAAAATTAATTTTTTATTTAAAAAAACCTATAATAGGACGTGTTTGAAATGAAAAAAAAAAAAGATAAAATAAGATAAAAATAAGACAAGTTATGGATTCGTAATTCGTATAACGAGATAAAAATAAAAAATTTTTAAAAATTTTTAGTATTTTTAATCGTCTTTAAAAATTTTTGGTCACTTCAAACAGAACTTTTGAGTCCATTTTTTATTATTTATTTTTTGAAATATAAAGGGGCTTTCGGTTGGCTAAAAAGCAATCAAAATCTACTAATTTTTTGTATTTTTCTCCAATTAAAATTTATCATATATTATTTTTATATTTTTATTATATTTATTGATCACTTTTTAACTTATCAAACATTCCGAAAAATAACTCAAAACGTATTTAGTTAAAAAAAAACTCATTTTACATATAAAATATAAAATAACTAAAAATCATTCTAAATGATTTTTAGTCGAAAATAAGAAAAAAAATTAAAATATAAAAAATATCAAATTAAATATGTTTTGAGAACTAAAAAATAAAATAAATAAATAAAAGATACAAATATACAAACCGCCACCTGCACTTCTATCTAACCAGTCTTTATATAGAGGGTTGTAAAACCTTAATCTTTAACACCATTTCCGTTCCATGGCTTCCGAGAAGGAAGCTGCCCTAGCTGCCGTTCTCTCTAATTCTCCCACCATGTAATCTCTCGACCCTCCTTCTCTCCCCTTCAGACTGACTTTTTTTTTCTTTTTTTTTTTTTTTCTACATACATCTACATATCTTTTTATATGCCTATTGGGATTCTTTGATCTGTCTTTTCTTTGTTTTTTCTTATTTTTATTTTTATTGTTTCAGATATCTTATACAGTTACGCTTGTCGATCCCATGGGTTGATTTCCCCGAAGTTGTCTTTTGTATGATAGATGATTAGATGGCGTATTATATAGGTTGTTCAGTTGGATTCCTAGGGTTTCTGAGAAACTTAGAAAGTGGGATTTGGAATATATATATATATATATATATATATATATATGTGATGTTGACGGACAATTGAGTAAGTATTAGTTGCTAAGAAAAGGAATTGATGTCTCAGGCTATTTACGGGTATTGAAAATTTCTAGGTCTGAAAAAAAATGGCTGAATTAAAACTTCCAATATAGTTCTATTGTAAAGATCGATTGAATCTTATTGCCCCTTGTTTATGCCTTGTTAATATGCTAGCAATAACATATGTCTACGGTACTCTAAACAAAATTATTATTAAGCTTCTTATACAATTGAAAATTCAAATTTAAATCAAAAAAATTATGAAAATTCATTGATTTGAAATTTTTTTTTCCAAAACTTTATACCTTAACAGTTATTACATGTGTTTTGGTATTTATCTTTCCAATTAATTTTTGATAAGCACCATAAAAGAAAACTTTCTTTTGGAAGGATCAAGTTCCTAAACTTCATAATTAAAAACGAAATTTACATTGGCAGTTTTGATTTACGTATAATTTTCATCCCTGTAATATGGTGAAATTTAAAATATCCAAGCCATTTCTTGAGATAGATAGTAGTGGGGTCCACTAAAATAAAAATTAAACGGGAAGTTAAAAATATAAAAATGATTTCAATCGTTGAATGAAAGAAAAAATAATTTTTAGCCGCTGAATCTTTGTTTGTGAGAGGGCATTTTTAAAAATCATTCTGCTTTATTATATAGATAAAAAATTTAGACAACTGGTTGCTCCAGTTCTAATTCTGCCTTTTGTTTTAGTCTGTGGAACTAACAGGGGTTAGTAATTGTCTTTAAACACTTTAACCTATAGTTGACGTAAACACAAAATCTTATTCCTTGGTGCATGATGGTCCTGCCAATGCAGGGTAATATACACAATCTTTGTAATGGCCCAATCCTGACCTTGTCAAGGTATCGTCCGCTTTGGCCCAAAGAGCCTCACCATGGGCGAACCCATAAGAGGCAAAGGGGGTCACATGCCTCCCCTTATTTTTTTGGATGGGAAGACCAAAATACCCTAAAAATATACTCAAGTATATATTTACTTTTTAGGGAAGGCACGTGTCTTTTCATTTCTTACATTGATATAGTTTGTTGAGTTTATCTTTTTTCGTGCATTCTTCAACATGATGAAATTGATAAATTTTAGCAATATTAATTATACTACTTGGACCAAGATGGTTTCATTACTAAAATTGGTATTTTAGGGTACTTGATTAATCAGACATCACTTGTTAGATATCCTTTCTATAAACATGCTATTAAATCACTACTCAGGAATTCTGCATCATATTGACCTTGTGTTTTATTAGCTTACTCGAAAAACTTTATTAGTTTAATGTTATTTTAGCTAAAACTTTTGAATATCGCTTGTGTATAGTTTCAAAAGTCTCCCCTTGTATATAATTTTCGACCTTGCTCCCCAAGCATCAAATTATAGATACTCCCCTGAATGTGCCCCCCGAACAAAAATTTTGTGTTCGTCCTTGGGCCTCACTATTTAATTTTTCCCAAAATAATCCTTGACAAGTAGGTTCAAATATTTACAGGGTTGTGTTGGCCATCTTGGCATTTTTGGATTTCATTAGTGTGCTTAACTTTATTCGATATTCTACATTCTGCTATCTTTGTTTTGTCATATGGTGAAATAGGCAATGTTTTTTCTTCCTTTGAAATGTTATGCTTGTGAGAGCACCGAACCGTACAAGATGGCGTTTTTCTAGGGTATACTGTGCCAGTTTAAGGTGAAACAGCTATTAGTCCGAGTTTTAAACATTGGTCTCTCTTTTCTTGTGTGGGGAAAGAACTCTTCCTTGATGGGCGTTTTTGTCCTCTCTTTCGTGTATAATAGGCCTATTGTATACTGCTCTGTAACAAACTTGCCTTTGCATTTGTCCAGGAAAAAGGATAATGCACACACCCCTACACCCACACTTGAAAATATCCTTGTAAATATACTTTTAGTTTATCATAGTTCTTATTACTTTTAGTTGCCTTGCTACTAATATTGCTTGTCTGTATGTATGTGCATGTAACTGTGTATGTATTTGTAATTACCATTACTAATATCATATTTGGCTAAGAATGAGAGTAGGCTTGTTTCATCGTGGGACTGCTTGGAGAAGTCTAATCTCAACAAAAACTATCTAATCTATTTACTCGTTGGAAATGATTAGAGACAAATAGTAATTGTATAACCAATAAAATAATAGGAATAAATCTTGGGAATATTTTTAGATTGCTAACAGTGCATGATTATGGATGAAATTGGAAGTGTTTTGTTGTAAATATTTTTGGCAGTATGGAATGAGCATGTTTTTGGTCAGTATTATGTTCCAACTTTTTTATGGCATGATCTCATAATTTATGGAAGCATGATAAATCACTACTGCTGCATAGGGTAAAAAATATTTGACCTTTTTTAGGACATTGTAAATGGTGGTGAAATTTCCATGCTTGGTTATGGAAGTTCACCTACCAAAAATAACAGGTTATGGAAGTTCAAGCAAAAGTTTGGACTATGTGTTATCTGGTTTTCAAATTTGAATTTGAAGTTTCCCCATTCAGCTTTTCACTTACTTTATGCTTAATCTAGTAACAACTACTTATTGAATCACATTAAAGACACTGTAGTATTTTAAACAAATAGTAATGCTGTTTTGTTTCTTTCAATTTGCTGTCTGCATCATGTTTTTTGTGCTTTAAATTGCAAGCTAGGATGTTAGAATTGGAATTTTTTGATCTGAATTTTTTCATTAACAAGTTTGTATGGGCTTTATATTTAATGTGCAGATTTGACAAAATCATTAACAAGGAAATACCAGCTAAAGTGGTTTATGAGGATGATAAGGTACTACCATCCTGTTTCTCTAGTCTATGCACTTTTTCTAAGTGGAATGCAAAAAATTTATTAACTTTGCATTTGATTGGATAAAAGGCTAATTCCATTGGATGAAATGTTGTATTTTACTTTCTCCCTTTGTTTTTTTTTAAAAATATTTTATTACAGGTTCTTGCTTTTAGGGACATAGCTCCCCAAGCTCCTACGCACATTTTGATTATTCCCAAAGTTAGGGATGGGTTAACTGGGCTCTCTAAGGTATTCCTTGATAACTTGTTTTCTTTTACTTCTGCACAGCTGACTTCATGCCTTAGTGCCTGTATTGTGGAAATCTATTAAGCAATCATGGCTTGGGGAGGCTATGCCAGTGTCTGACGTGTTGAACACGAACACACACTTGACGATTAGGGAGCGCTAGTCTGTGTTTCCAATCGGACACAGACCAAAGAGGAACCCTCGATAAAAGAAAGAGATGCTGTTTCCAAAAATGTTAAAAACATGATGATGGTTGGTAGCTTAATAACCTGTCTCAAATCTTTTATTTTCCAATTTGACACGGGCCAAAATTATTCAAGACGTGTTCCTTTGATGGTTCCTAGAGATGGTTGGGACAAAAAGTAGTTCTGGAAATTTTATTTGTGGTGTTAAAGTTGAAAAAGAAAATTTTCCAAATTGAAGAACGGAAGATAGGAAGCTAGATCTCCGAGTTGCCCAACCAAGAGCCCCAGGTCCATTTCATTTCAGAGAGCATGGGATTGAGCTGGTTGGCGCTGCCAACTGACACCTCAGATTTCACATCCAGCTATGCATGCTTGTGCTTCCTAAATTTCAAGTCACGATTCATTCTGCACAAGCCTTGGTGCTGTCTTCAGTTTTATACGAATACGAGAAATTTACGATAGTCCTTAACAAAACATGACCAGTTGCTTTTTTTTTTTTTTTTTGGCCCAGGCTGAGGGAAGGCACTGTGAGATTCTTGGTCACCTGCTTTACACTGCCAAACTTATTGCTAAAGAGGAAGGTCTTGAAGAGGGCTTCAGGGTTGTGATTAATGATGGACCAAATGGATGTTTGTATTCACTCTCTCTCCATATTTCACATTATAGATTATATATTAATTTGGGAAAAAAATATTATTAATTTAAAGAGTAACCTTTTGTAACTACTAACTAGAAGAATTTACGGGAAACATGACCAAAATGATGCGCAGTATTTATGTTTGTGGGTCATTTCACTTCAAAACAATAAAAATCATAGTAGTCTATTTTAATTACAATCCTACCATCACCATATCATTTTGGTAAAATTTTCTAGTCTTATAGCATATATATATATATATATACACTAGGGTTTATCATGTGCTAAAGGCACGGGCCCTTCTCTCTATCATCCTCCTCCCTCTCCCCTCTGTCTCTCTTTCTACCATGTCATACCGTCTTGTCAAGTGAACCATTTTGTTATATAGAATATATATATGTTGAATGTGTTCATTTTTTTTTGGAGGGGTTGGTTATGTGAAGGGCAATTAAATGTTTTTGGCAGGTCAATCTGTGCATCACCTTCACATTCACCTTCTTGGGGGACGTCAAATGAATTGGCCCCCAGGCTGAGATTGGAGAAGTATGGTAGATTTCCTCCCGCTTTTACGAGGGTGGCGAGGAACCTTAATTTGCATGGTAATGACTTCGAGTGCTGCTTCTACCCTTGCCTAGCAGTTCCCTCTTTTTGATGGTGTTTTTATATACGTATGTAATAAGCAGTCAAAGAACCTGATGGGTCTTGAATACGGTTGGAACCTTACTTTTATATATATTTATATATATTTATGACTGGTTTGTGTTAAAATATTGGGAAAATTTTAATAAACTGAAATTTCGGTCCAGAGGTTCTATTTATAGAATTGAAAATCTTAAATTCCAAATATATGAACTTTTATTACACCAAATATAAAAGTCAGTTTTTGAATATATCAAAATAAAATTTTCAAGCCAAATGCTCACTTTAAAAATTTGCACAGGTCATAAATAAGGAAACATTGTACACATTTTAGTGCAATTTAGTGTTTTGACCCTCAGTTAACACCCAAAATAATAATAATTAAAAAAATAATAATAATCTATCAAGTAATAGAAAAAACTTAAGAATATCTATTTATTTTTTTTATCTACTTAATGTAAATAAATGGGGAAGCAATAGCTAAGGAGAGCACCGAGTATTTAAAAAGATTTCGAGTTAGGTCAGAGTTAAGAAAGAGTAGGAAAGTGATAATGTTAATTTTAGAGAGCAAATTATTCTTGAATATTAAATTAAGGAATATAATTTTTATATATTAATGGTTCAATAATCTTGAGGGGTAACTTAATTAACAACACTTTTGGTTTGTTCTTCGACGATTATTAGTTTGAGTGAACCAGTAAAAGTTTACTTAGTTATTAATTCTAAAATTTTCAAGAATTAGTTAAGGTAAGCGCTTGAATACCTTTTTTTTTTTTTTTCCCTTAAGAATTAGTTAAGGTGAATACAAGCTTTTAAAACCCTGAGTTAAAAAAAAAAAAAAAAATCCCTTGAAGATTCAATTGGGTTTTTTTAGGTATTAAACCGATAAATATAATTTTCACAGTTTAATAATTTAATTAATCTTTTTAACAGTGGATTTATTAAGAAAGTTTTTCGATACAAAAATGTGTGTATATATATTTATATATAATTATTATTAAATTTTATTATGTATAAATTTTATTATGTTATATAGAATGTTATTAAAGATTTTAAATAACTTTTTTTTTTTTTTTTTGTTATGGCTTTAAATCCATCATAGATAATTAACTATTTTAAATTACTCAAATGAGTCAAAATCATTCCGAAGTTTCTATTTAAATTGATAAATTATATTATAGAAATTGTATTTAAATAATTAACACAAAGTTTGTTGATTTTAAATTTCTAAATTCAAACGGAATGTAATATACCGAGACTGTGCATTGAGTGGAAAAACAAAATTCCGACAACGAATGAATGTCCATCGTAGAAAATTAGTTATATTGTTTTTCTTTGGAGTATTTTAACCCCCCGGGGGGGGGGGCCAATTTTTAATTAGCGTGTCCCTTGACGGGAGGTGTGTTTGGTATAAAATAAAATTCTCTAAATCTCTAAAAATTTTAAAGTTACTAACTTTTTATCTTCCTGTACGAACTACAAACCTATATTTTATCTCACCTATTATCACACTAAATCTCTTTTAATCGACGTAATTCACTTTTATAAAAATAGAAAAAACAAAACAAAAACAAAACAAAAACAAATAAAAATAGAGAGAGAGAGAGCATTGGCCGAAGCATTTTAATTGACGTAATTCACTTCTACAAAAATAGGAAAAAAATAAAAATAAAACAAAATAAAACAAAACAAAGAAAAATAGAGAGAGAGAGAGAAAGAGAGCGCATTGGCCGAAGCAAGGAAGATCAAAGGGTGAAGTTAAAGTACGAAGTATTTGATGAAAGTAGAGGCACTATTCTACTTATACATTAGAATTGAAGTTTTTCTAAACAAATTTCAGCAGAAAAAGACGATAGATAATTTCTGCAACAATTTTATAACTCTAAAAAAAAAAAGCAAACTAATGCATCCTAAAAAATAACAGTAAAAAAATAAAACAAACAAAATCACTGCTTGCATCTACAGCCAGGAACTCTTCCATTCACACGTCTCTGGTTCTGTCTGGTTGAGTATGTAGAAAGGCCCACACGGAAGAGCTCATATCTGCTTCAGCGATGGGAAATTGGGTCCGTATCCTGGAAAGAAACGCCCTACAATATTTGAGGTTGTGATACTAGGTTAGTACAAAAAGAAGAAAACTAAACATGGGAATGAAATGTAACTGAGAAGTGAGAATAGAACGAAATCCAGTCCTTTGTTCGGTTGCCAATATGATAATTATGAGAAATGGAACTTAATTTCATACAAATTTTAGATATGATGAAATAAAATGAAATGCAGCAAAAAAAAATTACTAATATGCAATTGATTCTCTCTCACAGAGAGAGAGAGAGAGAAGACGTGACAAAATAGGAAAACATGCAATTGGTTGTCTCAGACCTGCTTGAACTAATGGAAATTTAACCAGCGACGCCATCTTTTAGCCAAAGAAAACTCATAATTTTGGTTAGGCTCTTTATCAACATTGAGTTAAAGTATCCTTTCAACTAGTTGTAGAATGACATTTCTTCCTCCTCTATTATCGTTGTGACTAATGAATATGACAAAAGCAAAAAATGTAATTCCGAGCAATAAAAAATAATGAAATCTAAAACAAAGAGTACCTCCTGAAACAAGAAGAATTCTAGGCTTGCAAACAAAGCACACAAATATGCAGAGGACACAAAGCAAATCACACCCCGTGTGTGTGTGTGTGTGTGTGTGTGTGAGAGAGAGAGAGAGAGAGAGAGTACCTTCAAAGCACTATGCTTTGTCTTCACCTAAGAATGGATGAGAGTTTTGATGCTTAGGCTCCGCATCTTGTGGTGTTCGATGACGGTAATATATGGATTGAATTATTATCTGGGGATATATTAAGGCTCTACACAAATGAGAGAAGTTGATTTCTTTTGGTATCTTGATTTACATGCAGGATGGGGCAAAATAGTTTCCAATTCTAACACCCTGTACAAAAACCCAAGCCTCATACATCTAAGATTCTAATGTGTTAATGCACAATTACACATGTAAAAGGATACAAAAGTATCAAGAAGCGCACATCCCGTTGATTCCACAAGCCATGGTAGATTTGCGCTAATTTTTGACCAATCCATGCTGTTCACAAGTATGCTACACGAAAGAAACATTTGATTGCTTTTATTATAAAAAAACTGATCACGCAAAGAATCATATAATAAATTTGAAGTTTTAAACATAAAAAAGTTCAATCACATAATACAATACAAAAGAAAGGTGCAGTGATAATATGAAATGTTCTTCATGTGATGTGTTCCTCAGAAATACAAAGATAATAGGCAGAACTGGAATTTAACTACCATTTTAAAACATATACTTCTGCTTTTGTGATTTGGGGACATGTGGCACTAATGCATTGTTAACCATGAACTTGGTAGAGCACAGCCACGTTACCCTACTTAGGTACCCAACCATTAGAACAAATTCACCCAACCCCCCCCCCCCCCCCCCCCAAAAAAAAAAGGGAAAGGGAGAAAAAAGATATGAGAAGGAAAAAGGTGACTAAAAAAGATGCAGTTGCCCATACCTTGCTACGTATGTTGTATTCCCAATCAGAGCAAAAATAAACATTAATGGATTAAGCCCCTGCGTGTCACAAATCATAATTAATAAAGGCATACTCAATATACTTCAGAAATAGCTCTTTGTTGTTAATTTATTAAGTACAAAATAATACCCGAGGAAAAAAAGCCTGCATTATATAACTAAAAACTTTGTCCTCTGAATGTAAAAGAAAAGGACAGTTCTGCGCATCCCCATTATTTATCTGAGGATATTAAGAGACACAGCCAGATACAAGCCCAAGCTTTAATATTATTTTTCACAAAATAGCTGCGTCCAGACACCCACCTCTATTCTGGCACTTGAAAGCCAAAGTTTCTATCATTACACTAAGCAATGTCCTTACTTTTCCACTCTAAAATTAACTAACAAGTTACAATATAAATGTTTAGTTCGCAAAATCAAAGGAGAAGATGGATAATTACCTCAACCTTGCCCCTTCTGATCTGCAAATCAACAATCAACCATAAGTTAAATTTGATTATGTGCATTTCAATTTGGATACTTAGCATTGAATTGGCTGGTCCAGTTTAAAACAGATATTAGCAGGAAAATGAAGTTTAAAAAAATAAAAAATAAAAAGGCCTTCAATATAAGAAACCCTGGTTTATGGAAATGATATGGTCAATCAAGAAGACAAGTGCTCTTCTTTTTACCCATTGCGCACATTCTCCAAATCCATGCCAAATATCTGATACCATTTTTTGTTTATTTTTCCTTCTTGTAAATAAAAAGTTATTCGTAAAATGCAAAAACTCACATTTAAACAAATTTGTGGAAGCCGCCCACCCATGTAAATGGCTGCCATCCCCCAACCAAGAAATGTACCAATTCCACTGCCCCCTGCACCCCCAGATTCTTGCAATAAACTGCCACTTCCCTGCAATTGCAGTGACAATCAAATCCTCAGAATAATTGATTATCGGCTTAACAACATTTATTTTTCTCCTAATTTTCACAAAAAAAAATTTTAAAATAATCATGAGGCAGGAGCTATAAAACTGTAAACAGTGAAGTTCAAGAGTGCAGGTTTTCCCTGGACACAATGGCTGTCATCCACTCCATCCAAGTAGTCCACTGATACATCACTTAACAATATCCAATAAATATTAATTTACAAAACAATTATTCCATGATAACCTTTTAGTTAAAAGACCCCTTCGGACAAACCACTGAACTTACCATTCTGCACAGATGTTGAGTATAATAAACCACTTAATTGATGATGAACAGAAGGAAACCATGCCTTGAAACTAATGCATTACTGATTCACCATCACCAACTCAACAAAGACTTATCTTCGAATAATCTAGAATACATTATGGGTGTTATCTTTTCCTATATCTTAGCCTTGACAGTTATCTCCTATTTTATTGTAATTTGATCTTATATAACATGAGAGAGGTAGGGAATTTTAATCCCTTCTAATCTCAATTTCCGCTCTTCTAAATCCTTAGTCCCAAATTAGTTGGGGTTAGCTACATAATTTCTTCCTCCATTTATTTTTGACATGGGTTATATTTTCTGTGAGGTTATATGAAATTATGTCTTTCCTCACAATTTGATTCACCATTACCGAGTAAAAGAAATTAACTTGCTACTTGGAAAAACCACTGAACTTGTCATCCGGCACAGACGATGAGGACTATAGACCACATAATTTATGATGAACATAATGAAACCATGCTTTGAAATTGAAATTAATCCATTATTGACCATTACCAAATAAAAGAAATTAACTTGCTACTTTTTTTCTACCTGTAAAAGCTTTCTTCCCACTCGTATCACAACACCTTGGTTCGGCTTTTCATAGGCCATGTAGGGCCTGCTGCTTCCCGGTAGGTGCAAATTTAAAGGGCCAAAGAAGAACGTCACAGCAGAGAACTATGCACAGTAATGGTCAATTGATTAATTACTATGATAAAAAGGAATGATACTTCCAACAAGCTGAAAATTCCCATAAATAGCTCATTAACTTACAACACATAGCATGGTTTTAGTATTTGAAGGAGGCATTGATTGTGTAGATGCATCTCTGCCAAGCAAGGGATCTTCAAGGGAACTCTGTTGATAAGCTGATATACTTCTCTTCTGTACCAGAAAAGACCCTGCTGTAGGAGTATGACAACTTGATAGAGATCTTGCTGACCTATTAATCCACAAAAAAATTTCTCATAAAGTTCATATTCAAAAATAATATTTCATCACAACAACCATGTCCAGTGAATGTCTAACTCTAGTAAAAATGATCTAATGGCAGGAGTAGACGTTCGCAAATAGCGATGACAAAGTTTCTGTCCTTGGCTAAATAAGAGCTACGAAGCACAGACACAATTTGGAGGCTTGCGTACAAGTGTCAAACACTCTTCGGACATGAACACACGACTAACACGTTGTTAAGGATATCCCTATTTTTGTAACATTTATTTTGGCTCTGAACAGACCCTAGGGACACGTTGGGAACACGTTAGGAAGATGTTGAGAATTTCTCAAGGACACTCGACCAGTTTTCTATCCCTTAATTGTTTCTCCAACATTTTCCTTATTTCTTCCTAAAGAATCCTCAAAGAGTTTACCTTTTTATATTTTTTTTATTTGAATTAAGGGTGGTTGATAAATTATATTTACATTTTCATGTTATGATTTATTTTATGATAAAATTACATTTTTCTAAAATGATATGTTGATTTATATATTTTTTTTAATAGAAGATAGTTGGTACGTGAATGATATTATGACAATTAAGGCAAAGATTACACGGTTTAGTTTTTTTAATTCCAATTATTGTTTTCATTTTTTTTAATTATATTTGAATATAACACTTACACATATGATATCCAAAAAAACATTGCACATATATTAAATTTATTTTCCAAATGTATACCAAATGGAACAAGGGACCCATATTGAAAGCATTTAAATCTCCACCCAGTCAAGAACTGAACCTTGGATAATGTAAGGAAATGGTGATGCCTAAGTGCTTGTGGACATAATGACAATTTTCGCTTGTGACACCTCCTAATTTATTATCCAAAAAAAAAAAAAAAGCACCATAGTTTTTTGATATCAAGGATCAAGTTTTAACAATTAGATAAAAAATCAACAAAGATAAACCAATTAATTCACAATAATGATCAAAACAAAAAATATTCAAAAATTAAGGAAAGAGTGGATTACATGTAGTATAATTCTTTATCTGAAAAACTATTAGGAAGTGCTGGAAGAGGAATTGGTGAACTAGGAAGAACTCCTAAGCCAAAGGGACTGGTTCCATTTCCCCATCCGTCCACCTTGTTGTCTTGTTTCTTGACAACATCACCACTGCATGGTCTTTTCTTTTCTACTTCCTCAGTCTGGATAGGCATGAACCCACAACGCAGATAAAAAGGTAGAATAGTGACATACATTATAGAAGTTAAAAACAAGAAACTTAATCTGTAATCATCAATCAAAGTAGCAGTTCAAGTAAAATGAATAGAGCAGCCAGACATCAACAAAGTGTTGCCCGATGATCTAGCAGAAGCCAACCATATGGTTCGATAGAAATAAATATATGAATGTGATGCTTGATTTTCTTATCCATTCATAGGTTCCTCTCCCACATTTCTTTGATCTCTGTAATGATCTGCCTCTAATAACTCATGCCAAACCAGTCCTGCATTGGCCCACCCGTCTGGTAAAAGGCAGTCATCCTGCATTGGCTCACTAGTCTGGTAAAAGGCAGTCATTCCTTAGAAGTCATGATAACCAACCATATGTTACGATTACCAAGTCTCTCATTGGTGTCACTGTGTCACATAATTCATGCTTTCTCAAATTGATTTGTTAGAATAATACAGTGCTGTTAAAATAGTGTCAGAACAATATAGTGTTGTTAAAATAGTGTTAGAATAGTGTAGTGTTGTCCCACATTGATCTCTTACTTTTATGTACATACATGACTCCTAGTATAAATATAATGCAAGATAACCTCTAAGGGTGTTGCGCCATTATAATCATTAGAAAATGGGCCAATATATCAAGAAAAAGAAAAACTGCTCAAAATGCATCCAAAGAAGATAAACTTATGAATTCTCCAACCTTCTGGCCGTATCTATTGGATTTCAGGCGGTGATAGATGTGGCTGTAGTATATTGCTTGACCAGAAAGAACCAAGGTAGTCACTGTATATAACTATGAACCACCACAGAAGTCATTTACTTGAATTAGCCACTTCATCAGAATTCAAACAAAGCTTCAAGAAAACACACTTACTATTGCCATGTAGAATTGTGTTGGAAGCTGCAAATGCAAGAACAAATGATTCAGTCAATAACTTGTAACTTGTATTTGAGAACAGAAGCACTCCCTAACTTCTTTATGTGTTTTGTGCATGCATGCTTATTGGGGTTTTCCGGGAAGGAGGGAGGAAATTTTTTCAGTTTAAAATTATGCAGCTCTGCAGTAGCATCAAGGTTTGCAAACAAAAGCAGCATCAAAACTTTAAAATAAATAAACTTCAAGGGACGATCAATACCAATAGCAATGTGATTAGAAAACTAGGCAAATATATTCCTTTTATTTATTTCTCCATTTTTGGATTTAAATTCAATAAAATATAGATGGTAGAGCCTAAAGCTAGTTCGATTAAGTTTACAGCTAATCTAAACTCTAATAATGAAGCACATATCTACTCTTTCCCCTTCTAGAATTCTAACGTTTTCCGTGTTTCACCACAAGAAATAGAAATTTCACGAATAGACGGGCTACAACTAGTTAATTTACAGAGATTACTAGAGCAGAACAATACAGTTCATTTTTTGTTAAATAAAATGAGGGTTTTTCCACTAGAGACGATCATAAATATGACCATACCATTTTTCTATCTTAGCTTTTAGTGGGGGTCGTCATAAAAAATGCAAAGTCATTGCAAGCATAATACCTCCATTGAAAATTATAGTTTAAGCATAGTTATTATATCCTAATCAAATTACGATGCATTTTAGTACTAAACCCAATTGTGTAAACAATCCGTTAAAAGTAGGATTTTAAAATTTTGGTGTAGGATCTTCCCAGATTGCGAAATCCTATTTCGGATCTCGATCTTATTGGCTTCGAAATTTTAACCTATGTTTTGCTTAATATGCAAGTTTACTTCATTTTATCTTGTAATCTAATTACCGATTTTATAGTATGTGTAAATTAAATAAAATAAGCCACATTGAATCAAATAAGCAAAGAAAAAATAACCTAAAACAGGTAAATTCACACATTATCGCATTACCCCCCGCGGGGGGGGGGGGTGGGAGAACTTGAGAGCAGGAGGAATATAGTGTAAATCAAGAGCCCTTTTGGTGCTGTGCAATGCAACTCTAATTCTAATGCCTAAGGAATCCTAGTAACCCTTGATGTTTCTTTGTGCTACTTCCCCTTTCAATTACCCTTTGTGCAGATTTATTGCTCTGCAACCAAACCGTTAGAACCAGTCTCAATCCTACAAATTTTGCTTTGGCAAGCCCAGCCTTTCCCTACTTCAAAAATTCAAATAGTGCAAGCTTAAGACTGTAAGACATAAAAGAACCAAATGCAAAATTCTCAAAACTCTTTTCTACCAAAAAGTTCTTTCTCTATTCCAAAAACCTTGCTCATATCAAACCTCAACCAACCTACACCTCCTTTCACATTGAACAATAAGTCAATAACCTTAACAATGACATATTCTAAGGATTCTTCATTGAACACAAAATTTTGGAAAAGAAAAGTTTCAATACAAATTTAAGAAATACAAGGACTCACAGTAGCTGGTTCCAGCATGCAGCCAAAAACGTTGAGAAAATCTCTGCGTAAGAAAGGAACAAAGGTGAAAATCAATAACTTGAGAAAATAGAAGAAAGAAAATTAACAAAGGGAAATCTTGATAAGAAAATTACTGATAAATGAAAGAACATGAGAAATTTTCACAATATATTTTCCCTCTATTGCATGAAGATATATTGCAGAGATGCAACAAATTTGATGACTAGAATATCCTCAAAAGGAGTTGATAATAAAACAAATAAAAGCCAACAGCATAGCTTTTAAAATAATATCATCAACAACGTAAAGCGTTCATATTAAAGAACATGGGGAATGTCCTGGTTCAAATCTTCCTAGCACCATGAGATACCATTACAAGGTGAAGCTGCTAACTGTCGTTTTCATTGCCTAAAAAGTAATGAATAAAAAGAAAGAAAAAAAGAAAACCCAAAAGTTTAAGAAGGAAAAAAAGAAGAAAAAGTGCAAGAAGTAAATAGCATCATAAAGGGGGTCTTGTTTACCAAAGTACTTTGGTTTCCAAGCTGCAGTGCAGCTCTGGAACCCAAAAATTATTAATCTTCTCTAATCAAATTTCACTGCGTGTTATTTTTACACCCAACTTTTTCAATCATTTGTCATCCGAACACCCCAGATTAAAAAATCGACATATGCACGAACAAGATTTAATGGCAGAAAAGGTAAAGGAAAATTGGTGGCAACAGAAGAGGAATATTAATTAGTATAATCCTCACCCGAGTATCCATGTCAAGAGGAAGGCAATAGAGAGTCCCTCAGCGGATTTCTGCTTGTAGTTAGTGATGATTTGAGGAATCTCGGCAACACCCCAACTGATGACGCTCACCATTCCCAGCGCCAGCGACGCTCCATCCTTGAAGTCGCAGAGACAGTAATTCATATACTGCCTCGCCCATTCCGAGCAATGGCTGGGGCACACTGCCTCTGAACTTCCCAACATTCCCATTGCAATCCACAAACACACACTCTATCTCTCTCTTTCTATATATATATATATATATAAATATATACCACCCTTCAATACATAAGACACACAGAGAAACAGAGATGTGAGATTGGAATAAGGGAATTGACTAAAAAAAAACAATTTATATTTGGTTTTCCAAATCACTTTCTGAATCCAAATCTAAATAATGCAATTTTGTTTCCTTTTACTTTTTTTGGTAAGTCAAAGAGAGGATGGAAAGTAGAGATACCATTCCATTACAGGAATGGGCAAAAGCAGTGTTAGCATGAAAAAGTAAAGAAACATCATTGCCGATGGAACAGAAAAATAAATAAATAAATAAATAAAGATAATCTAAACAATAATAACACTAATTCAATAAAAAAAAAATTGAAGAAACTGAAAGAAAAAAGATTGACAAACGAGATGACCAGAGAGTTCTTACTTTGGAAGCGAAGCAGAGGCGGGGAGAGAGAGAGAGAGAGATAGAGAGAAGTGAGGGCGTTGTTGTTGTGGTTCTGGTTGAATCTATAATATTCTACGAGCTAGTATACGTAGGAGTCGTAGGAGTATAATAGAAAGCGGCTTCTCTTTTTCACGGGCACCTAAAGCTAACGTGGAGATGAAGAGAACACAACAGAGCAGTTGTAATTCAATGCAAATTGTGCAATCACGAAGCCTGATGTCGAATCACACTTTTCTTCCTATCATCCAAATTCGGTTCGTATTCTGTTTGGCTTTTGCCGGTGTCTCCTCCGCCGATTCGAATAAACATTTGTCACATTCGGTTTCCAAACCTCCCGTATAATAATTAAGCGTCCATTTGGCGACCAAAAAAAAAAATTGACACAAAAAAAAAAAAAAAAACGAAAAATATAGTTTAAAAAACATTTTTAACGTTTTGATGTACAACCATCAAACGACGATTTTCGTAAATGAATAGTAAAATTTTTTTATTTTTGTATAACTTTTTGAAAAGAGAAAAATCGTTTGAACGATTTTTTGAATTAAAAAATTTATAAGATTTGTAAGAAAATTATTCGATTTATGAAATATTATTGGTATTT
>QLOD02000013.1:8324567-8335362 GCA_003260245.2 Sideroxylon spinosum | reverse complement strand
TATTTTCGGTCAAATGTCATATTGTAATCCATTTGGGATTTGAATGGAAGTTATTTTCTAAGCTTGGATAGGAAATCGCTAATAAAGGTTTTTAAGAAACAGATGTGATATATTTTGGATAGGACTAGCAGAGGATTAGTTTATTATCACTGGAAGTAGGGCACATATTATCTCTGTAAGGCTATAAATGAATAGTAATGTTTGTAAACTAGAGTTTAAATGAAAAAAACAAAAAAAAATTACTCATTTGATAAATCAACGGAGTCTGCATAATGCATTGGCCGGGCTCGGGTTCTGGCTCGTTAACCATTTGTATACGTAGCGATTGGAGTGTTAAAAAATAAGAAAAAATGTGGTTTAAGATAAAATGTGGTTTCTTCGGTCCGTTCTAATGGATTTATGTTAAATTTTTTAAAATTTGTTGAAAAATTATTAGAGTTTGTGAAAAAGTTATTGAGATTTATAAAAAATGTATTGATTGTTGTAAAAATTTGTTGAGATATTTAGATATATATAGAAATTTATAGAGATTTCATCAAGTACGAGATGAATAAAATGTGTAAGTGAGTTTTAATAATTTTTAAAAGCTTTCAGAGATTTTAGTGTTTATTAGCACACTAAACAGTACCATAATCAAATAATATATATATATATAAATATTAATTAAATATTTTAAATTTACGCGATCATATAGTGTATCTGTATTCTAAAAATTACTTTACAGTCATTAAATTTCTAGTTGAACCATTTTTATATTTTTAATTATATTTTAAATGTATAAATATAGCATACATATAAACTAAATAAGCCAATGTTATTTCTTTTGACTTTACAGCAACTTGTTTGATTTTAATGAATTTTTTTTTTTTTTATATGATACTAAAAATTATTAATAAGAGTTGTTCGTGAATGAAAATAAGATTGGTTCAGCAAACAAGACAAACCCAAATAGCATGGGGCTTAGCTTATTCACTACCGTATTATCTAGATGGTTCTCGAGCTTATTACTAATTCCGTCGCTTACGAGTAAAAGATTTATGCATCTACCTATATTATTACAATAAAGAGTAAGAAGGAATATTTAAGTGGTATATAATATGATAAAAATTGAGATAAAATAAAGTAAAATATATTATTCGTAGTACGTGTAATGAGATAAAAGATAAATTGCTTTTAGAGATTTTTAGAGTTTTTCGATATTTTTTTATTGTATACCAAATATACCCTAGTGAAATCTCAAATTAAATAAAATTTCAAATTAAGTATCTATACCCCTCAATTTCCTAAAACTAGTAAATACCACTTAATTAAATAAATTTAATTTTATATATTTTAATATTCTTTAAATGCCCTTTTTAATCACTCACTATATTTATATTTTTTTTATCTTTCTTTAATACCACTTAATTACAAATTATTTACTTAAATATCTCTTAAGCTGTATCTGCAGCACTACAATTCTTTATAAATCTTTATAAATTTTTTTTTTTTTATATATTGCACGAATTATGAGATTGCTACATGTACCAATTTATACTAACTTTTTGTATTTCAAACGTACACTTAAGACTGACCATCTAATATATCATATTTTAATAGAACATATTTTAAATTTCTAGATTCTAGAATAAGTAAAAACATGCCCAAAATTGATCTTTCTTTCATCCTTTTACCACTCCATCCCATGTTTACAAGCACTACAACAATTTCTGTTCCAAAATCTGCAGGAAAATTTACTGCAGCTTCACCTTCATCTGCTGTGGATTATGTCACCTACCAACAAAAAGGAACTACACTTTTCATCTTTTGCGAAGAACTCAGACAAAATTTCTAAGCTGAATCCAAGAAAAACTCAATAATTTTGCTCACTCAGCGAAATTACTAGGCAATGGAATTGATCTTCGCCCTCCATCTACAGGGACACTGTAATGAGAGAATCGCCTGGACTTGTTTATCTTCATTCTAATACCCGGAACTTTGCGCGCCACAGCCTGCCATATCATTTGAACAGCATCGCCCTCTTTCGAGGGGTACTGAAACTCAAAGAAACTTTCAACCTCTTTCAGCTTCACCCACATTCGGGTCCATTCTTCCCTCCCAATACCCCTAATGAGATTGATGAGGAATTTCTCCTTAAGGGCATCCAATGTACGGACGAATATGCAGAACTCGGAGTAGTCGAGGACATCTTCGTAGGGAAGCTCAATGTCGTCGCTGATGATAACAGGGACGCAGTGGCTAGCAATGGCATCAAAGAGGCGGTTTGAAGATGGAGTGTCCCCGGCTATGTTGAGACAAAACTTGGAGGAGTGCATCCCCCGGGTGGCTTTACTTATCCCATCTCTTTGGACGCTTCCGAATGAGAAATGCACATCTTTTTCATCTTTTAGAAGATAGAACAACTCTTGCCGAGCGAAGCCACCCTGAAGATGAGAGAGTACCGAGTTAAAAGAGATTTTTTAGAATAAAAATGAATTTTTTTAATCCAAATTTGATGAATTGCAAAAGGGCCATGGAGTACAAACTAGTTGATACAAAGTGGACATGTCAATGTATCAGAGAAATAAAACAATGACAGAGATTTTTCATAGATTTCTCATCTTGAAATTAATTATATAAGAATACTTAAACCTCAAGCACCAGAAATTTACCTGGTTCATCCGTTCATCTTAATAGAAAGCAGTTGACGATACCCTCCAGTCAACTTGAAACGAAAAGAAGAGGTAGGCCATGATTGAGATTTTCATTTGCAGTAGAGTGTAATCTATAAGTCTCTAAATCAAAGTCAATCTCTCGTCTTTGGGCTGACATTTCAACTGAGTAAAGGATGCCTCTGTGAGGAGCTAACTCAAAATGGACAAGCTATACCCCCACCCAGACCAAAGGTCTTGGATTCAAGTCATCCCAATCCCCCAGTAATATTTAATCCCCACCCCACAACAACAACAACAACCAAAAAAAAAAAAAAAAAAAGAAACACCATCTCCCCCGCAGAAGCAAAAAGGGGATCATATCACACAAGGTATCAGCAGGAAATTTCCTTGTATTACTGACTATGAACTCAGTTCAATAAGGATTATCCTATTATGCTACTAAAATAGAACTTGTATGCAATGGGGAAAGTTCAACTAAGCTAATCCTACTCATAATGTGCTACACAAACCCTTGCACAAATGGAAAAAGTACAACAAAACAAACCTTGGAGAAGGAAAAAAGAAAACTCCAGACTCCTACAGGAAATTACAAACATCAAGTCAATTCCCACAGATTACAGATCTGTTTTACACATACTAGAAAAAATAGAGGAACACCCATTTGATAAAGGCAAGCATTATTGATTTATCATGCACATTGCTGGGGGGAAAAAATAATCTTAAACAGTGCAACAATTCTTCAAACTGCCTGATTATAAACAGCTGTCTTTCCCCTCAAATTACCAGTAAATCAAAGAATAACTTTTCTAAACAATGTGAATCTATATATTATGAGCCCTCCACTTGATAATGCTGTCAGCATCCTAACCCAGTTGGTTTATATGATTTCTCCAAGAACTTTTTGGTATATGCAACTACCTATTCCTGAAAAGCTAGCAGTTATAAACTGTATAACGCTCATTCTCAACAAACTGCTCGAGTACTCTTATATCCACTTTCTGGACCACACCACACAGCCTTATTAGTTCAGATCCAAAAAACATCTATGAAAGTCTTGGCCAAATCTTACAGACATGGACTTGGCCCAACTTCGATCTCAATAAGTCAGTATTACAACTATGACTTGCATATGTGGGGACGTAACCTTTTTTATATGAGCTACTTTAAAATTTCATAATCGTATGTACCAACAAACCAAAGAGAGAGGTAGGTGGTATATCTTGGGAGTGGGGAACAGAGTAACCAACTTAAATTACTTATAGAAGAGTATTTGGATAATGATCAAGATTAGAGATATACAACAGGTAAGGTTTGTTCTCAGTCTCACATAGCCACACAATCAGCTGCATCAGGACTTCAATTAGCACAATTCTTGACTGGGTTTGGTACATAGGCTGAGGCATGCCTGGGCCGTCACACAATTATGCATGTCTTTATAAAATGTTCTATTTGCTTGTCGTCTAATAAGTACTTATTCTATTCAAGAAAAATCCATCAAAAAACTCTAATGTAGTTATCAAGAAAGAAACGAATCAAAATAAAATTACTGAATGAGCACAGCCAAATATATATAATAGTTGTCAGTTACAACTCATACATTTTTTAGTTTAGCCAGCAAAACTGTATCTACGTAGGACAACGAATATTAATTCTGGATACAACATCTCCCAAAATGCAACTTTTTCTAAATACTTTTACCCAGAACATGCAACTTAGCAATTAGCATTATGAGAAATGGTGATAAATGAAAGAAGGTAAAAGACCCAACAAGAATTTATGACTAGAAAACTTTGAATACAACATGAGGACTGCAAAATTTACTTTATCAAGACAAATGAATAAGAGGCAAACAAAAAAAATCAGTATAAGCGGATAGACACATTATACCTACCTGATAACTTATATATATACACACTGACTGAAAAAAGATATAAAAATTCTGGCATGACAAAGAAAGAAATAGAATGAGCATAGCGCGTTAAATAGGGACCATGTAGTTGAATTACACCTAAGTATTAATTTGCAAATAACAATTAGTAGCAAAATAAGCATTTCATTTTCTTTTCCACTGAAATCCAAAGAAACATCTTAAACAGAGATTAAGGAAAATTCACTTACATCTTTTCTGTATATGGCTCCTTGGAAGTAAAGTAAAGTTGGACGGCTGTCAAAAGTAGAAGAATCATTCACAAAGCTTTTGATGACATGTTTGTAAGGCGCAATCACATCTTTCTCCACGTTAGCTACATTTGGCGGATACCTTCCGAAATCCGAAAGTATGAATCTTGCAGGCCACAGCTTCATCCTTGCATCTAAGAGGCTATTTGGGTGGTGGGCTAGAACTATATGGTCCTGACCCCCTGTCCTCTTCCATTCCTCTCGAGCTGTCAAAAACTCAACTAACTTTTCTTGTAGCAGCTTGTTAATATTTATTTTTTGGTTTGGCTTTACTCCAGAAAACCTGTTGTAGCTTAACGACGAAAAGAAAGGAACAAATACAACATCAGCTTCGCTCGAGTTGTGGACTCTTATTGCGCTGCGAGCATTAGAAGGGGCAGCAAATTCTGATGACAGGAGATCCAAAGTAAGCCAGTATTCTATACTGTGTTGCAAGTTTAACCCACCAGGATATTCAGGGATTTTGGTTCGAATATCAGGCCAAACACCTTTCCCATCAGGCTTCCAATTTAGAAGCCCAAAATGGAACTCCGGCGGTAAATCATACATGAAAACTTTGAGTACCACATTGTTAGAATTGCATTTCACCAAATTATTTCCCTTTGGTGCCTTTACTTCTTCCTCGAAAATATCTGGGTTTCTTGCAATTGAGTTTTGACTCTGGGATTCAGAATTCCTATTATCGAGTGTGGCAAAAAGCTTGGGATTGGGCAACAAATTCGTGTCAACGAAGTAATGATGGCCAGTGGAACGCAACACGAACAACCAAGATAACATGAAGAGAATGGATGTAATTGAAAACAAACAAAACAGTGATTTCTTCTGCCCCACAAAGGATGCATTTCTCTCAGCCATTGCACTACTAATCCCTAAGCTACTGTTATTATTATTTTTTTATTTTTTTTTGGAATCAAATATCGTATTTGTCCTGATTAAAGACCAATATCTTTGACAGAAGAGAATTATCCCAAAACAGGATCGACCATGACAGTTGTTCATTTACTGAATAGAGATGCAAAATGAAATGAACAGAAAATGGACAGAACCAGAAACCAAGAATTCATTGGCCAAAAGAATTACCTAAAAACAGTTAATAGAAGAAGTATTGGGACCTCAGTAGTTCAAGAACCCAAGAGACAGAAAGATAGCCTCTTTGCTAACTTCATCTTGAAATTCAGAAAAGGGTATCAAAAGGACGTATAGAATCGATGGATCTTTCAATAGCACTCATCCCAAATCATCCCATACTCTCTCTCTACATTGACCGTATATTATGTGACGAAAATAACCCAGTTCTAAATCAATCACCCAATGTGGAAGAACGCAAACCCAGATGAACTCGAATCAAAGGTCAACAACCCAGAAGAGAATAACGAGGGGTTGATGCAATGAACGCAGAGAAAACCAAAAAGCTCCAAGACAATCACAACATAGGAAAGAATGCAAACCCAGATGAATTTGAATCCAATTTCAACCCAATCCTCATTCCTCAGGATAGAAAAGCAAGAAAAGACCAATAGAGAGGGAGTTACGGAGTAGGGTGAAGTGGATGCGATTAAGTAGAGAAAAAAAAAAGGAAAGGAATTGTTCACCAGAATGCTGCGAATGGTACCGTACCGTAGAGGAAAGAAAACGAACGGAAGCAGAGAAAGTTGGTTGATTGAGCTCTCTCTCTCTCTCTCTATTTTCTATTTCTCTCTCTATGTGTACAAGGATTTTCTCGGGTAGCGGGGGAATCGGGACTATCAGCGGAAGCGGGGTCGTCGCTCTCGCTGGGAACGTGTGGAGGTCGGTCTGGTCTGGTCAGCCAGGTCAGTTGGGGGAAGGCTTTTGTTTTGGGATTTGCTATTTTTGTATAAATTACTGCTTAAGACAAAATTTACTAACCATGATTTTTTTAAAATACACACTAAGGTTCTTAGGTTACGGAGTTTGTGATTTAGAAATTTATTATTAAGGTTGATCTGGCTGATAATTTTATTATTATTATTATTATTTTATGTGAGATGGGTGAGAGATTCCAGCACCAATCCAAATTATTAGAGCTCTAATTTGAATTATTTATTATTTAGCTTAGACTCCCCTCAAATTCAACCACCTTATTTAAAAGGATGAGATTTACATCAAATTTGATATCTGCATTGATAAATTAAAATTTGAGAATTTAAATAAAATATATATAAATATTTTTAAATCATTATATTTTAATTTAACAGTCTAAATTTGATTATTAATTTATTTCAGTGGGTTGTTTGCATCTTTAAATTTTTTTAAAAATTTTTAAAATTTTTTAAATTCTTCCAATTAAATTTTATAACGTATCACTTTTACATCACATCAATACTAATTTTTTATTTTTCTTAAATTTTTTCAAAAATTCAAACGCCCCCTAAATAGAGAATTTTTAAGATTTTTTTGAATAAATTTAATTTTACTTACTAAATTTTTGTTTGTTTTAATGCAAAATTTTTTTAAAGAAAAATTATCCAAATAGAATTGGAACAAAATGATAATTGCTCTGAGTTAAATTTATTCCTTAAAAGATAATTGGATTCCTTTAGGTGAATATGAACTGAATATTGTGGAAGGAAATAATTATATTAAAAACATTGGAAAATGATTAAAAACTCGGTCCCAGTGTTATATATACACACACGCACACGTGCATGTATGAGTTATAGCAACTACAAGAAAGAGAAACCCAGCAGTGAAATAAAAGATACGTGTGAGAAAATTGTCGTTGTGATTTTTCTTGGACTTATTTCTGTATTTATTTAACTGATGAATGTCTATGTAAAATACGAATAATTCAGTATTCTTTTTTTTTTTCACGTCACGTATATAATTATCACATTAATCAATATATTTTATTATATAGATTTGAAAAAAGAAGACAACAATGACTTGATGATAAAATTTTAATGATGATTGAGATAAATCTCAAATTATAAGTTGTATTTTACTATATATAAATGGTAAATACAAGAATTTTGGTTTTTAGGTTGGAATTGAAATAATTTGCTTCCTTTTCTATTTTATGTTGGGTAATTTTGAAGGGGGTTTATACTTTCCTTGTCAAATTTTTTTAATGATTTTTTTGGTGTCAGGATGTGTATTTTATACAAACCAAATTGCTCTATAAAGACTAATAAAAGAAAATGAAATTTTTTAATATTTAAAACTGAAAAAAAAGTATGCGTATATATATATGTATGTATATAACTCAGTTTGGTGGGCTAGCAATTTGCATTCACTGTGAGGGCTCTGACATAGCCAACTTCGGTGATATGCTAATAACTAGTTCTGACGCAATTCAAACAGAACCAGAAGCAAGCTTCCTCAAGCGTGGGACCTGTACCAGGAAGAAAATAGAAGAAAGAAATAATGATATGGTTTTTGAAATTATAAAAATTAATATAAATTTATAAAATTTATATTCTCATGACTTTTTAATTTTTTTCAATCTCTTTTAATTTCTCCAACTTTTCCATTAAAATTTACTTATAAAAATACATGAAAAACTTACAACACACAAAACCACCAAATTTTTGCTAAACCTTCAAAAATTTTTTTTTTTCAAAAGTAACAAGTGGTAACACTAGAATAAATTTTACCATATATATATATATTAGGGGATGACTCGTGCCATAGGCACGGGAATCAATCTTAACCATTAGATTGGAAATATTCAATCACAACCATTGGATTGAATATATAAATGTCACATCAATAAGTTGTTTTATTATATAGATACTTACCACACACAAATTCATTCACTTTTTTTCAATTTTCTCTAATTTTTTTTAATTTTTAAAATTTTTTATGAAACACCTAATTTTTTCCAAAATTATAAAAAAAATTCAATTTTTTAGTTTACCAAATAGGCTCAATAAACGGCTCAATAAAATTATGAAAGAAAATTAATGTTTTCTTTTCTTAATTTTGCAAACAAAATGAAGGTAAATTTCGAAAGAAAAATGTTTTTCTTTTCTTGTTTAATTTTCTAAAAAATATATATAAGAGAAGAAAGAGAGAAAAAAAATTATTATTACATTATTAAATATGAATATAAATTATATATATAAATATTAAACTTGGGCCCAAACGATTTGAGTTTTGGTAAACATTTACATAAACCCATATTTGAACTGAAAAAATTTCACGCCTATAATTTCATCCAAGCCTATCTCATGCTTAACATATTGCATTGAAGGTCATTTTGATCTTTTTAAATTGCATTTAAAGTGATGTGAAAATGACTCAACCTTAAAAAGTGAACTGAACTAACAACTCCTCAACAAGTGTTTTAAGGGTCTTCTAATCACAAAAATGTTGGGCTTAGCAAAACTCTAAGAAATTTTTAAAAAGTCTAAAAATTTTTAATTTTCTTTAATCAAATTTTATCACGTATCATTTTTACATCACTTCAGTACTAATTTTTATTTTTTAAGAATTTTAGAACTCTAAATACCTTCTCAATATGTAATGTAAACTGCAAGTTAAGAATTGAGATTTATTCAAAATTTCAATTCAAATAATTTTAGAGGCTATTTGAATCATCAACTTTTTGTTACAAAAGTGTAACTTTGTATCAAAAAATAAGAAGTCTAATTTTGATTAAATTTAAAAAAGTTGGTAAGAATTGAAGAAAATTTATAAAAATTAGTAAAAGTTAAAAATTATTTAATGGAGAAAATTAGTAAAATTTAATTTTTCATTGGTAAAAATTAGGCTTCATTTGGTTCCCCAAAATTTTCCAAAAAACTTCAAAAGTTTTCAAATTCTTCTAATCAAAATTTACCACCTTTCATTTTTATATCATATCAATACTAATTTTTGATTTTTTTTTATTTTTTTAACACTCCAAACACACACTCAGTGAACCGGAAGGCCCCTTATTGGGACTAAATTCTAGGTTTCCGACAAACAAAAGGTGAAGTGTAGTTCTTCTCAACCACCATGACTTGACAAGGTTCAAATTGCCCAATGGACGCTTAGCATTGATTCCAATGTTGAATAGTGATTACCAATAGCGCGTTAGCTATAGTTTCAACAACCATGATTTGCGCTCAACCTTTGCACGTTGATGTGTTTGGAAGAAAGAATTTTTGAAAGAGAAGATAAGTGAAAAAGTAGAAAGTAAGAAAAGTGGAATGAAATAACAAAATGTAATTTTTATTTATTTTTTTATTTTTTTGTGGTATGATTAGAAAAATAAGAAAAGAATAAATGAATATTTATAAAAAATAATTTTTTAGCTAATCATAAAAAAAAACGAGTACATACAAGTAATTTTATTTGATTTCTTCCACTCTTCTTTTTTCATTTACAAATTATTATATTGTAATTACACCATATGATTTGTCTTATATAAAATTTTCAAAAAAAAATTGATTTATTATTATTTTATTTCTAACAGCTTTTAGTCATGCTATTCATGTTTTAAAAAGTTATGAATAATGTTTAAAAATTTAACATAATTCACGTAAGGGTGAATTTTTTTTTTTTTTTTGCCATATTTATAGTTTTCCCATATTTATAGTTTTTTTTTTTCTTGTAATTTTTTCAAATATAAATGATATACCTAAAAACTACTAGAGTTAAAAAATAATAATAATAATAGAAAATAAAAAAATCCTAAAAAAAGTGTGATTATCCATGGTTAAAGAAGCTAAGCTAAGGAATTAATCTAATTGTTTATTCAAACTAGACATTGACCATACTAATATACCTATTAATGGGTCGAATTTGGTCCATATCCAATCTAATAATATTAGAGCAGATGTGACTAATTTAATCCATGACATGAAGTAGTTATATCGATTAGATTTAATGATTATAGATTCTAATCAATCTATTAGAATCATTGTTTTTAAAAATAAAATATTTAAAAATAAAAATTTTAAAAACATTTAAAAATAAAAAATTACTTTAAGAGTAAAATCAATAATTTTCATTATTTT
>QLOD02000013.1:8192087-8203053 GCA_003260245.2 Sideroxylon spinosum | reverse complement strand
TTATTTTGTTAATTTAAAATTAGTTCTATGGAAGATTGAATAAATTAATTATATTAAAGGTGTAACGATTGTGTTTTTTTTTTTAGATTTATATTGTTAATTGATTTGAGGTATAGTATAATTGTTTAATGTCTGATTGGCATAATTTGCTTGGGTTAAATTAGGACCGGAACGATCAACAACAACTATCCCAATAATTTAATTTATTTTCAGAACAAAATGTGCATACTCGTTAAGAAACAACAACAACAAAAACAACAATAATAATAATAATAATAATAATAAACATTTGATATAAATATTTGTTAATTTAAATTTCTTTTATGTTTGGAAAAAAAATAGTAGTAATAAAAAAAAATATAATAAATGCAGATAATTAGCTAGTAAGGAAATAAATATTTGTCTAAAAATTAGAAAGAATTGCTTGGTAATAGAAAAATCATTACCCCTAGGCGAAATGTAACAATTAAAATGATTAAACAATAGTATGTGAATAGGTGTTGATTAGTCGTAATTTATCTACACAATTTGGCACGGATCAAAAGAAAATCAGCCGAAAGAATTACTTGAACCTTCAAGTAGGAATTTAGTATTTTGTATAAAGGCATAATAGGAATATATAATTTCATTACATGATCATGATCGTTTGTTCTACCATGGGAGAATGTAAAATGATAGAATTGGGTTTTATGGGGTTTGAGAAATTGCTTTTATATATTCTGAAATTTGCTAGTAACTATGTAGGTATTAATATGGATTGTATTGTCAGCAATCATGCCATCAAAATTACGTTGTAAGGGAGGTGTAAGGATATAAAGGTGAGAAGGGATTATTGTTAATATTATAATAATTTCAAACACTTTACGGGAATAACATGTAGAGGTGTTATAAGGGTGGAAAGGAAGTAACTTTGAATTAGCATTTTATTGCTTATTTATTAAATTTGTACTATTATCGATTGTTTTATATGACAATGACTGTTAGTTTGAGCACTTGTTATTTGTTTTATATGAAAATATTTATTGATATTATTTGAATACTTTTCCCACTAGGCTTATCAGCTTACCTCGTTTCAGGGGACATATATACAGAAAGGCCATCTAGTAGCAAAAATTAAAGCTGACAGGCTTGCAGCCGACCAAGATCGACAATTAGATGTTAGTAAAAGACTTGACATATGTGTAATATTTTTAAATAGCTAGATTAGGGAGGAACTCAAGTAATCAGGTCACTTATTATATTCGGATTTTTCTATTTAAACTCAGGGTATGACAGAGTGGTACCAGAGCCAGTTAATAGATTAATTTGGGGCCTTGGTTAAGAAAAAGATAAATAAATAATAAAAGCTGGGCAATAAGCTTTAGAGGACTAAAGTCTAGGTTATACATATCTAAATTATTTGGATAGGCAATATATTATTTGTTTTAGTCTGAGAATTTATAATTGCATTTTCCATGATTATAGGTCAATATTGGCATTGATTAGACTTCTTGTGAATTTTCATTGCACGAGGTAGACCAATGGAAGACCCTTGGATGGTATGGTCATAGTGGATATTGGCGTGTTAGGAGGCCATAGCTGACCTTGATGTGCAAGAGCAACATTGCATCCGAATACGAGCTCGAGAGTTAGCCCGACAGATATTCTAGATACTGTTGGGTTCTGGGAGCCTAAAACCTGGCATCACATGGAGGGAAGCTATGCTAGAATTGAAAGCAGTAGAACGACAACTTTAGTTATTAGAGACACCCCAGGCCTTTTTAGTTTTGGTTCATACGATGGTTTAGGAGGGCGCTTTAATCTATCAACCATTTGTTGAAGACTTTGCAAATCCTGAACCGGCCCAGTTGCCATTTGCTTTAGCTCCCTCACCTGGTCCTGCTACTACGTAGGAAACTGATAATAGTTTGTATATAGTTCTGTGAATGACACCCTACAACCATGGGTTTGGTAAATTTTTGGTAAACACTAGTCCAATGATAGAGGTGCGCTAAGAATAGGAATAGCCTGACATTTTGTATGTAGTCAGGATGGTATATTCCTGGATATTTTATAAATCAACTTGCTGATATAATGGAAGTTATAATGTTACTATATCCGTTGTTTATTTTGATGTGGAAAAGACAAACTCTAAACTAAAATAATTGCCATACTTCCAAAATGTCACATCATAAAGAAGAAAGGGGTAATGAAACGTCGAGTCGATATAGGCAAGAAAATATATGTGCATAGATAAATGACCCGAGCGATTGAACATTGGTAATATTTCTATCTTGGAACAAATGTGGCAATGCATACAAAATCTAGTTGGGTAGGTACAAGCACAAGTAAGACTACCCTCAGCACCTATGCCAGAAAGCGAATGAACCGCCACCAGTAATGAACCTACCCTCGATAGAACATATAGAAGATCGGAAGGTAAGTGTTTTCGAGAATTTCAAAAGTAAAAACCCCCTAAGTTTTTGGGAGATGTCGATCCAACAATAGCAGAAAAATGGTTAAAGTAAATTTGAAAAGTGATGGACATCATAGGAACCCCAGTCGAATATCAAGTCGAGTTTGCCGTATATCAATTGTAAGGGGAGGCAGACTTTTGGTGGGACTCTATTAAGGCCAGAAGAGATATGACAGGTAAGGAGTGGACTGAGTTTACTGATATCTTTTATCAACATTACTTTCGAGAGATTACTTGGGAAACGAAGATGGAAGAATTTATATGGTTGGAACAAGGAAACATAATGGCGACTTAGTATGCAGCCCAATTCTTGGAATTATCTAGATATGCTTTCGATTTTATAAACACAGAGGAGGAAAAGACCCGAAGATTTCAAAATAGATTAAGGCCAACCATTCACTCCGAGATGGTAGCATTCATGGGGTAGAGCTTTTCCTAATTGGTTGACTATGCAGTGTTGGTGGAATAAGATGAGATATAGAAAAATATAAGAAATGAATTGGGAAAAGGAGGACCTTGGAGGAATGATAGGAAAAGAAGTAGTAGTCAGAGTTAGACATCTAATAATTACCAGTCATACCCCAGAAATCCTACACATGAAAGACGTCTGATAACATCGGGGAATGAGACAAAAAGATGTTATAATTGTAGTCTTTTGGGGCATTTACGAGCATAGTTTCCTTGGTTTGGAAATACTCAAAAAGTGGGTTCTATAGGTACTCCACGACCTCTCTAGTTACCACCTTCACGTGGTTATACAAAGATGGCGCAAAGCTGAGGTACTAGAATCAGCCACCACTACAAGTGCAACCATACCAAGCAGGACTTATCAACTTTATCATTCCACTTAAATAGGCACAAGCCCTTTTGCTGATCATGGAAAGGGTCCAGCAACGAAAACTAAAGGACCAGCTCGAATGTATGCCTTACCTGATTTAGAGATAAAAGATGAAGTGTCAAATATAGTGGTGGAATATACCTTACTTTTATTCAACTTGTTGGTTAAAACCTTATTTGATTCTGGAGCTATCCATTCTTTTATGGCACAAAATTGTGTGGATAGTTTACAATTACCTATGGAATCCTTGGATTCAAGATTGCATGTTAATACTCCAATTAGTGGAAGAGTAAAACTATAAAAAATATGTCGAGCAAATGTAATTAGAATTGAGGATCGTGAGTTTGATATCAATTTAATAGTATTAGACATGCAAGGATTCAATATTATATTAGGAATGGATTAGTTAACAATATACCATGGGGTGATAATCTGCTTTTGTAAGACGATGATGCTATGGACAGATAATGGGGATAGGGTAAAATTTGTTAGAGATAGGGGTACCTCGCTACCATTTATACTTATGAGTCTGAAGGAACAACAAATGGCTATTAGTAGCCATTTAGTTTTCTTAGGATAAATGTTAGTAGAAAATGAATAGCAGTAAGTTGAATAGCTTACACCTGTAGTCGATGAATTTCCAGAAGTATTTCTTGAGGAACTACCTAGACTACCACCTGATAGAGAAATAGAATTTGTTAAAGACTTACTTCCAGGCATAGCATCAATCTCATTAGCTCTATACTGCATGGCATTTGTCGAAATCAAGGAATTGAAAATTTAATTGGATGAGTTATTAAGGAAGAAAGTTTCACCCTAGTACATCATCATGGGGAGTACTAGGGTTGTTTGTAAAGAAGAAAGATGGGTCGTTGAGGTTATATATGGATTACAGGCTGTTGAATGAGGTGACTATTAAAAAAAAACACCCACTATATAGGATAGATGATCTCTTTGATCAACTACGAGGTGCGGTGTATTTTCCAAAATTAATCTTAAATCAGGATACCATCAATTAAAGGTAAGAGAAACAGATATTCCAAAGATGGCTTTTTGAACTCGATATAGGCATTATGAATTTTCGATGATGCATTTGGATTGACAAATGCACCTGTTGTATTTATAGATCTAATGAATCGATTATTTATAAAATATTTGGATGAATTTATGATAATATTCATAGATAATATCTTAACATATTCACGAATGGAAGAGGAGCACAGAGATCATCTACAATTGGGTGTTGCAATTGTTAAGAGATCACATATTATATGCCAAACATTGTAAGTGCAATTTTTGGATGAAAGAAGTCAAATTTTTGTGTCATGTGGCATCTGAAGCGGGAATATCTGTAGATCCTAGTAAAGTTGAGGTTGTAGTGAATTGGGATTAACTAAAATCTGTAGCAGAAATCCGAAACTTTCTAGGGCTAGTAGGATACTATAGATGATTCGTAGAAGGATTTTCAAAGATAGCTATCCCACTAACTCAGTTAACAAGAAATGGTGTTAAGTTTGAATGGGAAGATAAATATGAGGAAGCCTTTCAAGAATTGAAGAAAAGATTGACAACCGCACCAGTTTTGATACTACCCACTCTTAGAAGGTTATATGTAGTGTATACAGACGCATCCCATAAGGGATTAGGATGTGGACTAATACAAGATGGAAGGGTTGTGACTTACAAATCTAGAAAATTGAAGAACTATAAAGAGAAATACTCTACCCATGACTTATAGTTAGCAGTGGTGGTTTTCGCTTTAAAAATTTGGAGATGCTATCTTTTTGGAAAAAATTTGAAATCTTTACGGATCATAAAAGCTTAAAGTATATATCATGACTCAAAAAGATTTGAACCTAAGACAAAGAATATGGGTGGAATATTTGGAAGATTATGACTTTGTGTTGTAATATCATGTAAGCAAAGCTAACATAGTAGCGAATGTGTTAAGTAGGAAGAATCGAGAAACTCTACATTGCCTCATTGTTGAAAAATATGATATGATGGAGACTTTAAGGACATATGATTTATATGTGGAGTCTTAGAAATCTCAAGGGTTCATGTATACTCTGATAGTTTAACCTTCTTTGATAGAAAAAGTGATAAAGGTTCAAAAGGATAGTGAAAAGATTAAAGGGTTGAAAACCAAAGTTGAGCAAGGAAGTGAAAAATCAAGGTGAAAAATATTTCCTGATGGAAGTTTGAGATATAAAAATCGATTATATGTAACCTAAGATTGCATTCTGAAAAAAAAAAAAAAAAAAAAAAAAAAAAAAGGAAATTTTAGAGGATGCCTAGAAGTCTAAGTATGCATACATCTGGGAAGTACAAAAATGTATCATGATATGAAGAGTTAATACTATTAGAAAGGCATGGAGGATGATGTCACACGATATGTAGCTAAATATTTAACCTGTCAATAGGTGAAAACAGAATATAAAAAACCCAAATGGTTACTATAACCATTGCCTATAGCTGATAGAGATGAGAATTTATAACCATGGATTTTGTGGTAGGGTTACCCCAAACATAATAAGATACGATGCTATATGGATAATCATGGATAAGCTCACAAAATTAGCTCATTTCATACCTATAAAGGAAGCTGAAAAATATTTAAAAACAATAATACGCACCCCGACATAAGCCTTCCAAACTTTATCCTTATCCACCTCAATCATTTTCTCTGCATTATTCTATCCAAATCCACTTGTCCTCAACCTAGTGATAAAGGTATTATATTTTCTTTCACAGCTTTAATTTTGACTCAATGTGGGGGGAAGCTCGTAAGTCTGCTCTACAAAGGCTAGCACAATGCGTTTTTCCAACTCATCAAGAAACCCATGCCTAAACTATCCATTATCTTACTGCCATTGGAAAGTAAGGAGTTCCTTCATCACCTTGATAAGGTATTCCTCCACTTTTTCAACCAGACTCTCCTTGACGTTGTTGTACCAACTTTGCTCTTTTCTTTCGAGATTCCAATGCTTGCCATACCTATTATTGTATAAGGATTTAAACAAGTTTCAAATGTAATAATAAAAATAGTATGAGACAACCGTAACACATCCATACCCATAATTGTTTCTAATATAAAGGCAAGAAATATTACACATTCATAGGTTCATCAAAGTTAATAATCCTTGATTATATTATATAGTTTAGTCAATTATGTTGACAAAATCTTTTTTGAAATACCTAATCTTACCCTTTACTAGCTAACCACTCATTATTCATTTGTGCAGCTAAAGTGTCTTGCCAATCAGCCCATTGATCTGATGCCTCAACCATGGTAATATATTCCTCTCCTAAATCTGGTTGGGCATGCATTGCATTAAATTCATCTTTTATAGGGTCAACGTCCATAGATTGTCTAATGAGATTGTGGAGAAGGTTATAAATAGTAATGATCTGCCTCTGGGCTCGAATGGGAAAAAATAATGGGCTCCTAAGAATCACCCACCTCAATTTAAGCAACCCAAAACATCTTCCAATCACATTACGAGTCGTGGAGTGATTCATATTAAAAAATCTTGCAGGACTTGTCATGCACCACCTTCTTGCCATAGGGACAAGTGATAATGCTGGCCTCGATACGGTGCTAAAAAACCTTAACCATCAGTATGTCCGGCATCAACTAAGTAGTAATAACTTGATTAAATAATAGCCAATGCTTTAGCCAACTGTGTTCTAATAATTTATATTAAATTAAATTACATTGATGTACATATGCATACCAATGGGTACTCTAAGTCCATTAGCTCTAGTAACTGCATTTCTTAGTACTCTAGAATCTACAATGGACCCTTCCCACCCTGGTAGGATGTATATAAACTGCATATCCAAGAAACGAACCCCAAGCATGTTTGTTGCTATATCTTGTTTTCTTGTCTTATACCTAGGCTGATATACAATTTTTACACGAACCTTAATTTGTGTCTCATCTGGTGCCCTTAACCAATTCTAATATGCAATAAAGTTATTATATATTAGTATCTAACAATCATATTTAGGTGACAATTGACTGCCTTACACCATTTAACCAACACAATTATACCTAGAACCATTGACATCATCTATTTGAGTTTACATGTATTAGCTTCCGTGACTTAAGCAGGACATCTCAAAGCCTTGTCACATCATTTAGGACCTCATTGAAATATTTACCACTTTCTATTTTTTAAGTAATGGGAAATAACATATAAAAACATAGCAACTTTCTCTCCTAACTTGACAAACTTGCAATGGAAGATGCCAATACTTGCAAACGCAAGCATAATTGAAGAAACGTACTTCTGTCCATGTGTAGTTGATTAATGCATTATCACTCACTATCTCGCAACAACTTATTGATGTGCTTAATTTGTTGCAAATACGAACTTGGTCCTTTTTTCAAAGGGCCTCTTGCATGACGTTGCCTCAATACATCATGGATGAAGAGCATAAATATACCACATGTTTGCAAAATAGAAGAGACGAGTCCTTGAATGCTTACGTATGCCTCAATGTTCTCCATACTTTCCTCCATACCATCGTTGTTATCTATATCTAAACATACAAAACTTGTTTAGACAATCTAAGGAGATGGGGTTTGGAAAGAAAGAATATGAAAGTGAACATGGATAATATATATTTATGAAGCATAGCTATATTAAATAACAAATATCACAAACCAAAAATTGAATACGCTTGCAAAATTTTAACTAAGTATGTACTTATGGAGATTGTGGGAATTCGTATATTATTCTTATAGTCCAAGTTTTGTATCCACTACTTAATGAGCAACCATTTTATAATACTATCATCTCAATTCAGAATCATATCGTTCTAACTACCTTTTTTTTTTATGTTGGTAGCTGCTCATGATGTATAATATAGAGAGAGAAAAAAAAAAGGAAACAACTCAAGATAACCAATATCACAACATATCAATACGTGGATCGGATTCAACTATTCAATTGCATAGAATGGTAGGGCATAAAATTATCTGTGTTGCCAAACAAAACCACCTAGATTGTAATAAAAACCAAATCAGCAACATGAAAACTTCAAAAAGATACACAAAAAGTGGACAAGACATATCAATAGAGCTAGTGGATGTGGCAAAGGAGATTTATCTTAGTTTCAAATTTCTTGACATTTCCAAGTGCTTATTTAAAGTTGTCTCCAAATATGACAACTAGCACCTTCAGCCTTAGCTATATCATCAAAAATCAATCACACGTACATGGATTATTTCAAACCAATACCTAGGGGCTAGCACTGTTTCCAACTTACACATCAAATAGTAATTACCTATTTGAAGTTGTGTTTTCAACTTATTTCTTAGCTTCAAACTTAAATTAATATTTTGTTTAAAAAAAAAATTCAACAGGCAGTGTAAACTTAACCATAGTTTTTCATTATGATTAAAAATTCAAAATATAGGAGTGAGAAAAGAGAGTTCTTCAAATAGAACATGTTTGCCCATAGAAAATGGTAATTTTTTTTGGATAAATGGGGAAGTATCCCAATCAAAAGATATAATTTTCTATAACATTTTTTTTATTTCATGTCGTACAAAAATAATTGGTTCTAGAAGACAGATTTTTTTTCCTTCTTCTTATGGACACAGAGCAAGAGGCATTTAAACTCGAGCTTAATGCCTATCACACAAATAAATCAGAACCAAGGAACGCATCAAAGTACCCAGTCAACAATGTTGGGTTTTTTTTTTATTTAAAAAAGTAAATAAATAGGACTTTTTTTTCCTATTGCTATGTTTAACTATCCAACGAATTAAAGATCACAAGACCAGTTATCATCAGATACTAGCATGTTAAAAAATAAAATAAAATCAAAACATTAGACATTTGAGTTGCAAGAAATACATCCGAAGCTCAAAAAATGGACATCAAAAATAAAAAATACAAACATCAAAATGGATAAAATCTCAAATAAACATACAGAAAAAAAATAGAACTACCAGAACTACGATGAACAAATAAAATTTTTGTGAATCATGCCTACAAAATTGTGTTCAAAGAAGTAATGATTAATCCCTCTTTTCAACCTAGATCAACACACGAATCATCAATGCAAAATGAAAGAAAATACATTTTATCAAATTAAAACCCAAAATCATGCTTGGAATAGCTAAGAACAGATGAAAATATAAAGATCAGAAGAAATAAAAATTGAAAACTTACTAGATGATTTTTGATAGAATTTTGATGTCTTAATACTCTGCCAAACAAAAAGGTGAGTTGGTTTATATATAGATGATACTTCAAGCTTAGTAATTGAAGGAGGAGTCAATAGCTTTGAAGACACCAATGAACGAATATATTACTTAATCCCTCGTTTCCTCACTGGTTATACCACAACCCCCAAAGGTTTCTTTATCCACAATTTTACTTCATTGTCAATCCGATAGGAGAAAGTATACTACAATTATTTAAACCAACCAAACACCTAATAAATGGGCCCCACGAATGCTGAGTCCAATACAATGTATATTATCTTGTAAGCAAACATGGCCTTGGAGTTTATAAGCTCCGAATATGGCTTAACAGACTTACAATTGTTCCCACGAAGGGTCGGCCCTACTAATTGGTCATTAAGACAAATATCTTAGATATCATAATTCTGACAAAACTCCATATACATATATGTATATATAATATATATAATGATATATTTCATTTAATAGTGTTTTATTCATCTAAGATCCCTTCTAACCAATAGTTTAGTGGCTCTTAAAAGGATTTCAACCGATAACAATGATATTTATTATTAGAATCTTGATTTTATCCATGCAATACTATCTTTTCTCAAGCAATATGATATGGATTTATAGCAGTTTTTGAAAGCAATTATGATTTTATCCATGAATAAATCTTTTTTAGATAAGCGTTATCAGATATATTTTTTTGGATATGTGTCATTCAAATATTTTGACAGCAGCTTTTTTAATTAAAATAAATGCTTCATAGCAATCCAAATTCACAGATTTATAGTAATGAATTTTTTTATAGGTCTCACAGCAATCTGAATTCACAATATAGCAATGATTTTTTTTTTTTTTTATATAGGTCTCATCAAATATTCTGTCTATGCTCTCAAATTTTCTAAGTCTGCCCCCTATTACTGCCTAATAACTTATAAATGGAAACCACGGTTTTGAAGCACTTTTGTTAATACCAAACAAGAAACATAATTTAAGGCAATAAATAGCCCTTACATCCACGGCAATTTGAAGTTCAAACAAATCATAAACCATAAAGGCCAAAAGACACTGCTAACACCTTAAAGTAGAGGTGACAATGATTACTGAAATCCATTAATCCGTCTAATTAAGTTTAAAATAAATGAATTTGAATTCAATTAAAATTATTTACAGATATAATTATGCGAATAAGATAATACTTATTAGATTAATAAGCTTAGATAGGTTGATAATACAACCGATCAAACACTTCCAGTAGATAGAGCAAATACCAAATTTCAAATTTAATCTAATATTGATAATACACAAATACTTTAAAAAAAAAATTAGAGTAATTTTTTCTCAAGGTAATACTCTAAATGAAAAATTCATTAAAATAAATATTTATGACAAGAATGGTACATCATTTTGATGATATATAGAAATAAAAAGGAAAGAATTGTGAGACGAGAGCTTACAAGCGCCT
>QLOD02000013.1:8124124-8138324 GCA_003260245.2 Sideroxylon spinosum | reverse complement strand
ATAAGTCGAACAGAGGTAAGTTTAGCAACAAGAGAAAAAGTCTCAGAGAAGTCCAAACCATAAACTTGAGTATACCCTTTTGTAACCAAGCGTGCCTTTAACCTATCCACAGTACCATCAGGATGAACCTTAACAGTGCATACCCAACGACAACCAACCACAGACTTAAATAAAATTATAATTATTTAAATGTATGTAATATATTTTATTGTAATAAATAGGTATCTATCAAATACCCTAAAAATAAATGAGTATTGGACTACTTAATAGGCAAATCTCAAATCTATTCCAAATTTGTTTGAATCATATTACACTCCGTTTGAAAATATTTCTTTCGTAAAAATTGATTTGATTTTAAAATAAAAAATTGATTTAATAAATAAAATCGTTTTTGAACATATATTTGAATTTTAGGTCGATTACCTTTTTATATGTCTTATTGATATCCATAATAAAAATACCAGTATGTATAATACTAATAAAGTAAAAATTCTCTATTAAGATTAAATTTTTAAAATAGGGGTTCTTTTCTTTCACATCTTCATTATTTATTTATTTTTTAGCAAGATTGGGAGAAAAATCTATATTACAAATTCACTCACACTGATAAGACATTTATCCCAATCAACAAAGAGAGGAGAGAGATAGAGAGGCTGTGGCAGAGAAGGGATGGAGGGGCTGGACTAGACAACCGTGCTTTCAGGTACGGGCTATCCCTAGTATTGACGAAGGGTAAGATCATAATTTAGTTGAGAGTGTCGAGGCATAATTTGTAAATACTTTGGTCTTAGAGGGGTAATTGTTTTTTTAAATCTTATATTTAAGGTATAAATCAATTACATTTTGTAAATTTTAAAACTTATATTTGTGTTCTTTATAATTTAGATTAAAGTAAAATTGTAAATAGTATTAATTTTTCAAGTGAAATGACAAGAATATATATTAAAAACCAAATAGAATCAAGGAATATAAGTAATATAAATTACAGGCGTATAAATACAAATTTTAAACTTATTTAGAATCAAACTATTATGTGTAACATATTTTTTAATGTTTTCACTTTAATCCAAAATCCAAAGAATGCAAAAGTAAGGCGTCATTTGGTATATCTGTTTTGAGTCTATTTTCATTTTGTATTTTTTGAAAATAAGAAAAACAATTCAAAATATGTTTGATCACTTGTGTTTTCAAAATCTATAAAACAAAAAATGGGTTTACATATGAAATTTAAAATGGTTACAAAATTGTTTTGAACGTTTTTAACTCAAAATAAAATAAAATCTCAAAGCACGATAAAAAGAAAATATCAAATCAAATACATTTTTCTATTTTCCTTATTTTGAGATTTTCAAAATACAAAACACATAAAATAAAAAAATATAAAATAAAAAATAGAAATACAAACTAAATACCACCTAAATTTTTAAAATTCAAGGAGCATAGGCAAAAGATAATTAGAATTTTATTTTAAAATACTCCTTTCATTGAAAAGATGTTTAGTCAAATTGTATAAAAAAAATTAAAAATATAAATTATATGAAAAATCGTTTGAATATATTTAAAAATTATTTAAATTTAAAAATGAAGGATATATATATATATATATATATAGAGGGTACATTTGGAGCAAGAAAATTTGTTGAAAAACTCTGAAAACCTCTGAAATTCTCTATTATACTTTTACATTTTATTTCCCTTCTAAATTCAAAAAAAAAAGAAAAATCTTTTAAAAAAAATAACATAATTAGAATTTCATTAATCGAATGGGTAAATTTTTTTTAGGAATATCAACACGAACTCCTAAACTATCAAATGACACCCACTTTGTCTATTTTTTGTATACAATCCGGACGAAAAGTACTAAACCGTTCTGACGATTTTTCCACTGCTCCATTCCATCCAAACAATTGATGCAAAAGTCAAAAAAATTCTAACAAAAAACCGTTCCGACGGAACCAAAAAACCATTTTGACAGTTTCTCTCTCTAAAAAATTAACATAAAAGTAAAAAATTTTTACTATTCATTTCTAAAAACGAGATTTGGTGACTGCGCTAAACACTAAAAAGTTACTTAAACCAAATTTTTCGCTATTTTTGCTGTTGTTTTTTACGTCAAACGAGCCCATAGTTACTTCTTTGGATTTTGAAATATTTGTAGGTGTTGGTTAAAAAAAAATTGACCAAAAAGTATAATAAAAATATAAAGATAAAATATATAGATTTGATTTAATTGGAAGAAAGTACAAAAAGTTGGTAAGTTTTAATTTGTTTTTAATTGACCAAACATGTATTTAATTATTTGGGGCCTATGAGTCTGTTTGACCAATTAAAAAAAAATCAAAACTCACTAATTTATTATATATTCTTTTCATTAAATTTTATCACATATCACATTTACATCAAATTCTTATATTTTTACTATATTTTTTATCTAATTTTTTATCAACCAAATACTGCATACCCCGTAGTAATATATATACCCGCGCGGAAACAGTTCGAATTTTTGCGTGAAGCACGTGGGGTACAGAGTGAGTTGGATTGGATCAGTTTCGGTCTCGGATTATGGTATATATAAGTACATGCTTTTGTATGTTGTAATTGTGCCAGCGCGGACATGTTGGGTTGATCTGGTCGTGGGCCCCACACATCTTGCATAATTGATAATCGACTCACATACCAACCCGACTCGAAGTTCGGGTCGATCCGTTCCAACTTGACTTTCAAAATTAAAATTAAGAAGGTGTTTGGCTCACTAATTTTTATAAAATTTTTTCCAATTTTATCCATTCAATGCAATTCTAATTTTTATTAATTTTTTTAATTTTTACTAATTTTATTAATCTTTTTTAACTTTTTTTAACCTTTATAAATTTTTGTCAAACATCTAATAAAAAACTAATATGTATATATCGTATCCTAATACAAAGTTGTACTTTTTTACAATGTCAAATATCCCAAAATCAGATTCTTTTTCTTGTCCTACCTTTGACCCATTAACTTTATATATTTGTTAATACACTTAAAATTTTTTTATTATGAAATGAATGAACTATAAAAAATATTACAAATTATTACAAATTAAAAAAATAATCAAATAATGAATATGAATTACTAAAGTCCCGTTTGGTAATTTTTCATTTTCAGTTTTCAACTTTATTTTCTTCTTTTTTTTTTTTGGAAAAATAAATATGAAAACATGTTTAGTAAATTTGTTTTCAGTTTTCAAAAAAATGAAACCTTTTTCCAAAATTTTTAAAAATTATGAAAATATAGAAAAGTTGTTTTCTCTACTTTTTATTTTTAGTTTTCATTTTCTTAATAATTTACCATCAGTTACAATCATCAATCACTATTGTCCTTTGATTACCACTAACATTCGCCCACCGCCTCCCACCGCGGCCACTACTTCTCACTCATCTTTGGTCACCATTAAATATATTATTATTTAATATAAAAATACTTAATTGATATATAAAATTAAATAATAATAAAAATATTTAAGTAATTTATAAAATACATTAATATATTAAATTAATAAAAAAATATTTTTATTTATTCAAAAATATTATTAATACAATATAATTAATAATTAATTTAATCAATAATTATTTTAATATATTAAATTACATATTAAATATAATAATGAACTAAATTGTATTAATTATAATTGAAATTAATTAGTTAAAAAATAAATATATTTTATTAAATTATTTTAATAAATTATATTTAACATATTTTATTTTATTGAATTAAACAGTTTTTAATAAAAATATGATTAAAATTAGTACATTTTAATTAATTTAATTTAATTTAATTTAATTTAATTAAGTTGAATTAATTAAGTCAATATAAAAATAATTAATATAAATTATTTTTAATGAATAATATAATTAAATGTTAATGAATATATTTTATTTCTATTGAATTAAATTAGGTTGAAAAAAATAATATAATTAAATTTAATTAATATAATTAATTAAATAAAGTTAACTTAATTTAATTAATTAATTAAATTAACATGATATATATTTTATTAATTTGTTTTAAAAATAATTACAATAAATTATGTTTGACAAGTTTTATTTTTATTAGATTAAATTATTTTTAGTAATTAATATAATTAAAAGAATTAAATCTATTGAATTCATTTATTTTAGAATTATAATTACCTATTGATAACTATCGTTATCAAATGTGCTTTCAAGTTTTTGGTTTTTTTTTTTATTATTATGAAAACGAAAACTAAAAATTAAAAACTAAACATAAAAATTGAAAATTGAATAAAAAAATTGAAAACTGATAGTTTTACTAAGTAGACCTTAAAATAGCCTAAATGTAATGAAGATGAGTTGTTAAAAAAAGTGTTGCAAAGTAATGAATTATAAAAATATTTTAAAAATTGTAGGTCGATCTACATCTTTACATCTTTGTGAGATATGAACATGATATATGAGTACACATATGGATATTGTAATTTTAAAAAAATAAGAACATGGATATGAAAAGGATGTAGCAAATTTGTAAAGGATATGGCAATTTATATATAATTTTTATACATTTTCATTAGCTATATATATGAATATAACAATCACAACAAAAAATAATTCAATTCATAATTTAATATACAAAATGCATGGGAACAAAATTTTCACTATATGCCCTTAGCGTGCCATTCTCCTGGCATTTTTTTTATTTTTTCCTACTAAAAGAAAAATAAATTAGCCAAACAATGACTGAAAAATATAATTGGCAAATTACTGCTAATGAAATTGGGACATGATAATGAGATTTTTATAAAACCTGAAATCGCTACATCAAAATCGGATGTCTTAAAAAGAAAGTTAGAAAGGACAACATCATAATGCGAGTTCTTAATGAGAAAGTTGAAACCGCAATGTGATTATGTGGCTTCTTAAAATGTTTGATCATGTGGCTTTTCCTCTTTGATTAAAATCAAAACTCAAGAGTCAACTTTTGTTTTCTTACCATATCGATTTCTTCTCACTTAAAAAAATCACAAGTTGAGAGATAGATCTAGCAATTAGGAGAGGCATTGGAGAGAACTAGCTGTTATTTCATTACAGAAACCAATTACGTTAGATTCACCCACGATGAAAAAAACCCAATACATCATGGACACCCTTGCTCTATTTCATCACACCCATGCTTTGTTTCGTCTCGTTTACAAACCACAATCTCAACGCCCAGTTTACCCATGTGTACTTGTACATATATGTATGTTATGATGTGTATATGAATAAATGTTAAAATTAATGGTGTACACAGACACCAAATTTCGACAACTATGATACTAAAGAACCAATTCCAATATGCTATCTCGTATAACAAAACCTGGGATACAAAATAGAATGCAATTGCCAGCATAATTAGTGACTTGTATGATTCATATAATAAACTGCCAGTATTTATTCTACGGTTTAATCATACAATCCCAGGAGCATTGCTAATTACTGTTACTATCCTGGAACAGTCACTAGTATTGTCATTTTATAATATCTGTTTTGGTAATTCAAACTATTCATTGATGGTTTTAGAATATATTATATTATTCTACATATATTATCTTACCATTATTAGAATATATTCTTCACTATGTAATTAACATATTCTAGGATATTCTAATTTTCTCAGTTAGGTTATTTTGGTCTAAATATAATCGTTGTACTCCTTGTAAATACATGCATGAATATACATTTTTCCCTTTTCTCTCCATACCATTGTTTTCTGACATGGTATAAGGGTTGTGGTATTCTAAATTTCAGTAACTATCTAATTATTTTTTTTTTTTTGAGATTTCTGCACAAACCTTTGTTCGACAACCATTCCACTAGTTGATACCATCACCCATAGCTCCTTAATCTGGCAAACACATATTGCCACCGTAATTGTGCCTTTGCTGTTCCTTCACTACTTCACTGCTGCACCCACCATGGTCTACCTATATGAAGTAGAACATCATTCTTCTCTTTGTCAAGCAAAAACCAAGACCAATTGGGTCTTTAAACAAAGATTCCCCAAAACTAAAATTTGAACCCAATTTCCCAAAAATCAAAACATCCAAATTTTGGTACCTTTAAAACCTTTACATCATACAAGGTTTGGTACCTCAAAAAAACCTTTACTACATAAAAAGAATATACATATTCTTGTATATATATATATATATATATATTCTCCCACTGCCTTCCTTAATTTTGTTAAGCCTTATCCTCGCTTGGCGTTGTTAGAGCCCACGTCATCCACCATCTTTATTTTCTTACTTTATTGTTTCTTAATTTATTATTGGGATAGTTTCACTTAGACCTCCCCGAGATTTCAATTTAGGTTCACTTGTACCCCCAGAAGCCCCATAGCTTATAGAAATTGTAGAATAATCCCTAAGGACCACTTTGGACCACACAAATATTTACTAAAAAACCTTAATAGTTTCTAATAATTATAGAACATAACCTTAAAACTTATAAAAATTTCCTAATGTTCTAGCTTTTATATTTATAATATTTTTGGTTTCTTTAATTAACTTCACGGCTAACTGACAAGTCCATTAATATTAAATACAAATCATATATAGAAATTAAAGTACTTCTTGAAACATTAATATTACGTACATAAACAGAAAAAGATTCAAGGGAAACAAAATAGATAAGATAATCTCTAGTATCATTATTCATAAATTTAAAAGAAACTAACCTTCATAGAGTAGATAGCCTATAGTCACACCCTCAAAACCGTTTGGGCTCTAATGCCAAGAAGTGATTACTCAAGTTAATACTTAAAAACACTCAAAATATTACTCACAAACACACAAACTTTTATCAATAATAATCAAAATTACATACAAAATATTATAGACAGAGAACTTTGAGAGAGAGAAAGAGAGAGCACTCTATTTTTTCGGTGCCTCACTTTTATAACACTTCTCCTTTATATAGACTTGGAGGCAGATTTGAAATACAGACTTAAAACATTACACAATAAAAGATAAAATAAAAAAAATAAAAAAAGTAAAAGACAGTCGATATAGTACAATTATGGAATTGTTTTTTGTTAAAGAAAACAAAAAAGTTTTGTCGTGTGTTGGATAAATGTGTCGTCGTCCATGGCCCATTTCTGAAAAATTTTATTCTTTTTCTTTTGGAAGCATTCCTTATTGGTCTATGCGCTTCCGTGATGGTGTAGCTTTTGTTAGCCTTCCATCATGTTCTTGATATTATGCCATTTTTCTTCATCCATGTTTTCCTAATAATCTTGCTTTGCTTGGGCTTCTTCAGCTGAAAGTGTGGCTTCTAATTCCATCTTTGTTAAAAAAATTTCATAAAGATCATTGAGATAAATTACTACCTTAGAAGATGCATAAACTTCCATCCGACTAATTTTGTTTAAAAAGTCGAATACCTCATTTTTTTGATTTTCAATTGCTCGAAACATTAATGGTATAGAAGATACAAATAACGTCCTACCATCAGTAGCCATATGTTTTTCTGGCATATTCTGTAGAATTTTGGCATTATGGACCACTTCTACCCATGACCGTAATAGAACTTGTTCATCTGAAGGGACCTCTCCTTCCGTTAGGTTAGAAGAAGTATGATTATCAGAAAAGGAGTATTCTCTTAATTTTCGGATCTGATAAGACTCATAAAATTTTTCAATGTATCGCCATCTCACAGAATTGTAAATTTCAAATGCCATAGTTTGTTTTAAACCATAGGGAATTTTGCTAACCATGATTTTGATCAGTGTTGGAAAATCTTGGTAGGCAGTTGCTACCAGTGGATTGAAGATGATCTTTTTGAGCAAACCCCAATCAATTGCTTCGAACCTCCATTTATCTAACTGATGGTTGAATTAAATTTTTTTGATATGAAAAATAGGATCAATTTTAGTTTTATCAGAAAAGTCTTGAAGGATTGGTTTAATTTTTTGATCATTAGTATATGTAACAATTATTGAAAATATTGCTTTAGGAATAACTTGTTTAGCCTCTTCATAAAACTTAATTCTTTTGACTTTTACAAAACGAGCGTTACTAGTGGCAATTTTCAAAATTTCCATAATTTGTTGGATTTCATAAATTCTTTGGTAATCAAATAATGAAGTTTCAAAGTTAAGTTTTGAAATCATGTTGTTTGACAATTCTTCCAATTTATTAACTTTGTCCTGGAGCTTTTTTAGCTCATATGCCATTCTTGTCATTGCTTTGTAGAATTCATAATTTTTTTCCTAAAATATAGCTTTCTTATATTTTATTCAGGGCAAAATGGAGTTTGTTCTACAAACCAAGATTGAAAAAATCTAGTATAGCTTCTTTTACTAAAGCCTGTGGCTAAAGATATCATCCACATTCTAAATGGCAAAACTATTCATCTTTGAAAAATCAATACATCATCTATCTAGAGAAAATCAATACATCATCTATATAGACAAGATAGAAATCTTCTGCTCAAGCATTTTGTTAGAAAATCATTACATCATCTATATCAACAAGATAGAAGTCTTTAATGTCTTTAAAGATATCATACATCCATCTTTGAAATATTTATGGTGCATCACACATTCTAAATGGTAAAACTATCCATTGTTAATGGCCCTGTGGTGAAGAAAAAGTAGTCAATGGTTTTGATTCTTTTTTTTTTTTTTTTTGGTAATTATGGTTTTGACTTTTTTGTAAGCTTTATTTGCCAAAAACCTGATTTACAATCAAACTTACTAAATATTTAGTACCTCTGGTTTGAGTTCTAAAACATTTTTTTCTAGGTATAAAATACCCTTCAAAAATTAGATTTTCATTCAATTTTTTATAATTGATAACCATCCTACCTTTTCCTCTTTTTCTTTCATTATGATTCCTAAAAAGAAAAGCAAAGCTAAAATGTTGGTTTCTAGTTGGTTCTATCAAATTTTTATCCAGAAGTTCTTTTATTTGAACTTAAAATTCGCCTTTATCTTGTTTGATATAGACCATAGGTTTTACCCTAATTATTTTGTTTTCGTCTTTCAGTTTTAGATGATAGTATCTGAGAGCTTTTTCCCATAACATTAAAAGATTTTCAGAGAGGTTTGGGCTTAACTTGTTATAAACTAAATGTGATTCATCAGTTGATTTTAATGAATCTATTAAAATTGGACTATGGTCACCATGCTTGACTAGCACAAATCCTTTACTTCAGATTGAATCATGAGTTTTTAACTAAAGAATTGGATAAGATTTATAGTTATCAGTCAAGGTGACATGATCATGAAATACACTCATAGGATATTATTGGAATAAGAAATTATTTACTAAAAGTATATCCACATTCATCAAAGGAAAACATAATATTTTTGGAATTCTAAAGGTCCTTTTACCTTTAGTTGTTTTGATTGTAAATATAATGTTCTTTGCTTTGATGTCCATTATAGATGTTGTCTCATTAGCATTTTTGGCTAAGAAAAGATTTTTCATTTGAATGCAATATACTCTGGGTATGGTATTTGGTTTTCATACCGCAGTTGTAACTTTAATGTCTATAAGTGCATGTAGGCTATGTGGTTTGTTGCCTTCAAATTCAAATATGACTTCAATATAACAATAATTTCTCTTATTTTGGTTATAAGAAAAGAATTTTGTATCTGAATCCATATTTAATTGTTCAAAAATTATGGATCTATATTTTTCTTCATTAGAAGAACTTCCAAGAAGAACTAAAACTTGGATTCTTCTTAATCCAGTTTCTTTGTCAAGGCTACTTGAGCTTGAGGAATCTTCTTCAATTTTTTTGAAGTTATCTATTTTGAATGATTTTCTACTTGTAGATAATTTATTATTTATGAAGTAGAGTGGATTTTCTTATGCTTAAAATTCAATTGATCTATAAGAAGATTCTGGTTGATTTCTCGTAAAATTTCAAATACCCCTGCTTTAGATATTCATAAATCTCTTACATCAATCAATCTTGGTTTGATTTCAGTGTCAAATGGTTTGGGTTCATATAGCTCAACCATACCAAAGTCAACATCTTTAGTTTTAGCTTTAGTATCACTAGTTAATTAATGAACAACTTTCTAAGAGATTTTTAAATCATTTGTATTACCATCCATCTTGATGTTTTGAGTTTGGATTCTCAAAGTTAAAGTGTTTGGGATTTTGTTTATCATTTATTGACATAAAATGACTTGGTTTAATTCTAAAAAGGATTTTTTCAGAAACCAAATTCAATTCTATTCCCCTTATCAGCGATTGAACAGGTTCATAAAATCTTTTGTCTTGGATTACACATTAGATTGGTGAGTTCACTTCAACTCTAAGTAATAGTCTAATCTCTATTTAGATTATACCAATGTGAATGAATCTCACCTTAGGATGCTTTTGTTAAATCTTATAATTTTTTTTTTTGCCAAAAATTTTTATTTCAAGTTGCCCATTAGAGTAGGATTTTGCCTTTGTTATTCCTTTGTAACCTTCAAAATGTTGGGCTTACCAGGGTTTAAATTTGAATTTTTTGTACAAGTCTTTTATTTTAAGACTTTTATATTTAATCAATTTATCATTTGTGATAGTCATGTCTTCTTTGACTATGTCTCCCAAACAAATTTGGTTTAATCCGTTTTCAAGGATAGATTTAAAGGTTTCTAAATTTTCATTAGTAAGATTTGTTTCCTATATCATGAAAATGAATTCTTCAGTTTCTTTTAAAAATCCGAAAAAATAGATTCTAATTCATATAAAATGTCTTCTTTTAGCTCTATTTCTTATCCTAGACAAATTTCTAGACTATTTCCTTCCAGAAATTTGGCTACATTACTGTTTATTTTTGGACAATTTAGTGTTATATGACTTTTTCATTGCAAAAATAGCAAGTGAAATTTTTAAATGATCTCTTTCCAAATTTTTTATCTTGAATTTTCTAACATATTTCTTTTTGAAAAATATTCTTTTACTTCTAAATTTCCACTTTTGGATCATAAAGTGTTTCTTCTTACATCTATGATATGGTTTATTCACAGAGCATCTAACTTCCCAATTCTCCTTTAAGATTTTATCATAACAAATTTTTCCGTCGCTTGTTTTTAATGACTAGGTTTTTACCTATTTTTAGGCATTTCTTTGAAGACAATGCCCGGTCATTATTTTATAATAAAAGCTTATCCTTAATCTTAGTGTATCAGAAATACCAATTTTCTTTTTGCTAGCGTTTTGGATATTGTTTTTTCACATATTTCATCCTAAGGGTTTGGGAGTTTATGGAAAAACTACTCTTTCTAATGGGTCATACTTTCTAGTTTTAACATCCAGAAGTATTTTTGATATAACTTTAAAAAATTTGTGTATTTACAGATATCGTAAAGTTTTATTTTTCAGAAAAAATATTTCACATCTTTTTGGTATTCATCTATAGATATTATTCCATAAAAATCTCTTTTTATAAGTGTTAATAAATTTGAGAGAATTTTTACAAAATCATTATCCTGATGTTCTCTTAGCAAGATGAACATTTTTCCCATTTACCTTCTTTTGATTCTTCCTAGACTTTTAGCCAACTTAAAAAATTTTCTTGTAATGTCATTGATATAGTCTAAGAATCTTCTCCTATCCCATATGTTTTTGTAATGTGTTATGACAATGGATATGGCTTGTGCCCATTATTCAATAATGCTTTCTTAATCTTTGGGATGTTTATCATTTAGGTTTAGATATATCTTATTTTCTGTAACATTAAACTTATTTAAATCTTCTCTTTTAGAAGGACTAGGTTCATGTTTTTCTTTAACATAAACCTCATCAAAGCTAGATCTGCTTATGTTGCTCAATTACCTCACTCTTAATGTTATATTTAGATTCAAGTGTTTTGAGTAAAGAAAATTGAGTCAAAACTTCCCTAAGTGCAAGGTGTGGTTGAAGCACAATAAACTGGTGAATACCAGGTTGATTTTCACCGAGATGTAAGGGGCGAAATAGTGGTTGAATCTAATGGATTTAATTACCAAAACAATGGCTCACAAGAATTTAAAAAAAAACTGAAAGTCTGGTTTGAAAACGGTTGTGGTTTTGGAAATGGGTTTGAAATGAGAATTAACTTTAATCAAAATCTGATGTCAAAAAGATGGGCAAGGCAATTCCAATGCCTATCCAAATCAGTCTCAAAATGCCAAGAGTGTATGAATCATGTATTCTATTTGTTCTAATTTTTAAGAAATTAATTCTAATTCAAACAAGCCATAGATGAAATACATGAGGTGCATAATCTATTTTAAGGATAATAGAAGTTCTAAGTCAAGTAACTCCCATACAGATTTTTTACGAGAGTTCTAAGTTAAGTAACCCCTATGAACTCATTGATAGAATATGCAAACCAGTGTCAATCGGACCTTGAATCAATGATATCTAAAGTAATTAGATACAAATGAAATTGGAAATCAAAGAACTCAAAATAAACCAATGAAGAGCGGCATCTTGAGAATCATCGGAAAGGACATTGTCTTTGCCTTGGCCCAAAAAAACCTAGTCGATCCTCTTCAGAAGCAAAGATAGAAATCTGAGATGGAAACATTGAAATCTGAAAGTGAAATTTACTTATGAATTGAAATTCAATTACAGAACTTTGAATTGAAGAACAGAAATTAAAAATTGAAATTCTAAATTGAAAACAGAATAGAAAACCCAAAGCTATCTCTCTCTACCGAATTCCAAAAGGAAAACTAATTGTTCCGCTTTCTAATGGAAACCCCCCTCTGTGTGTATCATGTGAGGTCAGCTATATCCTCTTTTCCCTCTCTCCTTCTTCTCGAGACTTCCTCTTTCAGTTTTGTAATTCGCCGTCTAATTATGGATTTTCCATTCTTTGATTCTAGGATCGTGTCACATGGAGAAATTATAGTCACATGGAATCTGTTGCTGAGATATAATTCATCATTTAAATGCTTTGAAACTGTATTCGAATATGCTATTTCTTCCAGAATTTTTATTTACACTCATACAGTATTCGAATAAGCAACCCTCATATTTGAATGTACTTTCTTGCTTCCAGAACTCTCAGACTGATGATTTAACTTTCTTGTATTGAATTCAGATAAAAAGTTATTTATCTTCTCAAATGGCATTGATCAACTGATGTAGTGCACTTAGATGTATTCAATGTTCTTTATGTCTTTACCTTTGTATCTTCCATACAACTCAACTTGTTTTTCATTGTACTCAAAACCAATACAGGCTTCCAATTTGGGCAATAAGGATGAGTTCTGCACAAAACATAGATTTTATATCATTTATTTTCTATAAAAAGGTGTAATTAAATATATAAATGTGTAGAAATTGAAGTTCAATCGAGATCCATCTTCTTCTTTGACATGAATATCTTCAAAAGAAATTCTTTTTCCAGTAATTGATTTAGTTTCTGGGTCAATTGTTGTTTTAGTTTCAGAATCTTTATCATCATTCACCACGTTGGTTGTGTAGTATTCTTCATCTGAATTTTTAGAATCAGAGTCTAAAGTAAGAACATATTCATATTTTTTGAATAAGTTCTCATATTAAATATAGAGAGTTTGCATTTGGTTGAGCAATTTATCTCTCTTTTATATCATTTTCTTCCTTAAAACGAATTCTCCAATATTCTAATATTTCTTTATTAGCCTAGAAATCATTATAAGCTTTTTCCTTAGTAATGTTTTTCATGACTAAGATTTCATCAAATCCCTCTTTTTCCTCCTTTGTATAATGTATGAATTTTGTCGTCTTCATTTGTTTGAAAAATAGACTTTTCACCTCCATAATCTTTGTTAACTACTTGCTCCAGTAAAGTTTTTTTTTTTTTTTGTGGTTGCTAGTAGATCTATATTATATTTTTTTATTTTCAATTTTATTTAAAGTACTAATAGTTTCAAACATATTATCTACTAGGAAATTTAAATTTCTACCGATACTTAAATTATTTGCTTCTTTTTCAGAAACATGAACTTGATTTTCAAAAGTATTTTTCCCATTTTCTCCTACACATAAAAATCCTCGATACTATTATTAGCTGCTTGTGCTCTTCTCTCGATGATAAAGAGAAGTGTGGATACACCTCAAGTGTAAGGTGATTAGTTGTAGCAATTTAAATTTATAAAATGGTGAAGTACTGATTGTACCCATAAAGAGAGGCTTAGAGAACACACAATTATTCTTCTCTCAATTAGTAGGTGTCACATAAGAAAAATT
>QLOD02000013.1:8056473-8068207 GCA_003260245.2 Sideroxylon spinosum | reverse complement strand
TAAAACTCTACTCACTGCACAAAACACGAGACATTAACTTTTACAAATTTATATCATTTTATACAACTCCAAACAACATCTTTGCATTTATCCACCGTAACATCCAGCTAAACACATTCTCAACAAAACATAAAAAAATAAAATAAAATAAAACATGATTTTAATAAGAGAAGAAACAAATACATTGCCAAGATTCTCACCATAATCATTTATTCATTTTTATTTCCAAAATAAAGAACTTGTTGATAGTCGACGGATATACAAGTTAGATATATATATATATATATAATTATACATATGAATTATGCATGCTTCGAGTCAACCTCTTCCGGGGGTTTTTGGGTCATGGTGGTTGTTTGCTCCTGTTCCCGGATAGTCTGTGTGCTGCAAATCCATTCTACCCTCCACGAATACTACTTCATCGACGTCTGATAGCTCTCCGTTAGTCCTCATTTCCATTTCACCCTGTTTGGTTTAAGAGAACCCAAATTAAAATTACATATTTTTTAATGTCCATTGGTAGTACTCAAAATGAAAACAAAGAATTTAAAAAAAAAAATGAAGTAAGAATTTAATACATTACGCTTAATACTAATGTATTTTACTTTTAATTTTACTTTGACTTGTGTACTTTGCATAATTTTATTTTACTTGCATACTTTTAAGTTATTCGGCTTAGTTTATTATGTCAGTTATCATTAAAAAAATTTGATAAAAAAGAACAAATACTATCATGTATATAGTATACACATCAATTTTTGTCACAAAAGAGAAAAAAAATTAAAAGTGAAATTTCAGAAATAAAAAAATAAAGTTGATTAACTTAAAAAATAAGAATACCCTAAAATAAAAATGAAGGAGCTGACATATTTACACTCTTAAAAAATCTCGTAACACTTCATAGAAAATAAATAAATACACATATATTCGCTCATGTGATGAAATGCAGTAACTTTGTTTTTTTTTTTTCCTTCCTTTTATATACATTCATGGCACTGGTTGGTGATGGCATAATTCTTACTGAAATAAAATAAGAATCGTATTGGAATCTGACAGCCATAAGCTTCAATTTACTTTTCCAAAGACTTTCAATAAAATAAATATATATATATATATATTTTAAAGCTACCAAACAGGCCGTACGTTTCTTGAATTTGGGTATGGCTAGTCAAGGTCATATGCTTCGTGTGATTCACTACAGTGAAGCTACCTCGTCGTATTTTCATCCCGCAATAATCGCCGGTTACATTTTCACGATTAATTTTTAAATAAGTAATAAGTGACAACATTTTATGATTGTAATGATTTTAAACGATATACATCAATTACTAGCGGCAATCAAAATAATAAGGGACGAAAGAACGACGAGGGTAGATTTTTTGCCCAACACACACATAGAGAGAGAGAGAGAGAGAGAGAGAGAGACCTGAGCGAGTGAATCCTGGGCTGACGGAAAATCAATTGTCTTGAGGCTTCCTGTTAATTAATCAACACAAACGATGTCAGCTGGAGCTTAAGCACATAAGCCTCCTAATTGTTTACATAAACAGCAGATATTGAAACCTTGTGTTGAACCCATTAAATCTCTACTTACTGGAAGCAGGAATAGCAGCAGAATAAAGAACGGAGGAGAAACCCAGAAACAGCACAAATAGCGGAAGGAAGTCCTTGTGTCCCATGTTGACTGATGTGATCAAAAGCTGATTATATTATATGTATATATATAGCTCTGAGATTAGCAGACTGTAGAACGAGGAGGAGAAGAGAAAATAAGAGCTGAGGTGGGCTGGTAGGTGATGGCAATTAAGAGAAGAGATGTGGGGGTTAGCTTTATATAGACCAAAAAATAAAAATAAAAATACAAATACAAATACAAATATATATACACATATATAATTATTAATGAACATAAGTAAAAAGCAGTGGTAACACAAAGAAAGTCAACTTCCAAATTTCTCTCGTGTGTGGTGGGTTCCCACTTGCCTAACTTTTATCCCCCTGTTGTCTCTTCTCCTTTCATATCCCCAGTTGTTTCCGTGTCCTGATTCACTCTCCGAGAGGCTGCAGGGTGATGAGCACAGGATTAGATATCAAAGATGAGACTGTACACAAAATTAATAAATAATTATATGCCATATATACTACCATAAATTTTTATAATATAGAATCATAACATAACGTTGCAAGCATTTGAATGTATCACTTTTTAAAAAAATAATGAATTAAAAAAATCTTTTTGTCATTAAATTTGCCAGCCATCATTTAAATTTTATTTTTAATAGAAATGTCTGAGAGAATATATTTTCTTATAAAATAATACATATTAATATTATCAGAGACTTGATGACTTTAAATAGATATGAACACCTGTTTGAATTTGCTCGTGTGTTTGATGTTTCGATTTATTCTTTAAATTACTTGAATTGAATTTAAAAAAAAAAATATGCAGGTCTGATATATACGATATTCAAGGTTTGACTTGTAGACATTAAATTATAATTTTATCGTTTATGTACCACATAAATATATACAAGGATTGTGTATATATTTATATTATGTGTGGCCCGTGCTTAAAGACACGTGGGATCCATACCCAACTCTTCCCTCCTTTCTTCTTTCTCAACCGTTGATTTCAAACAAAAGAAAATCTAACCGTTGATTTCAAACATATATATTACATCAACCGACCTTCTTTGTTATATAGATAGATTATACAGAAACGTCAAATAAAAAAAATTGATAAGTTATAACTTAAATATTAAAATTTTATTTAATTACTTTTAATTGTATAAATTATAAGATAAATGGTATAAGAAATTAATTTTATAAATTAATTGATGTTTTATTAAAAGAGTTAATTTGGTATTGTAAAATTAAAATAGAGTTAAACTGAAATTTATCACACAAAAAAGTTTGTTTACCATATGTAAAGATAATTAATAAAATTTGTGGACGTACCACCCTTCTTTTACTGTAATAATAATAATAATAATAATAGTAATAATAATAATAATAAGTGTGATTAGGTTCAGTTAGCAGTTCTTAGGTATAATTGGGGTGTTTGGTTGGAAAAAAATATAATTGGGGTGTTTGGTTGGAAAAAGATTAACCAAAAAGTATAATAAAAATACAAAGATTTGATATAAAAGTAATATATGATGAATTTTGATTAAAAAAAATTGTAAAACTTTTAATTTTTGTTTTTTTTCGGCCAAACAGGACTTTTTGCTGGGTATTTGTCCTTTTGTGCATTTCAGGTTTCCAGAACGTATCCATCAAATCCACAGAATTGGAAATCCATTTGAATGGAATCCAGCCGAACCCAACTTCCCTTTTTTTTTTTTTTTTTCCCTCTCTCCCCTTTTATTTATTGATAGGTTTATCTTCTATATGACAAATCAATTAGATTTGAGGTTTTTTAATTTCGTTCAATGAATCGTTAATTGATCACAATTTATATTACAGTAATTGACGTGTAATATATAAATTACTAATTTTTATATTATGTTTGTTTAAAAAAATTCATAAAAAGAACTACTGCTCAATTCTTTTATTATTCATATTTAGTTGCTGTTAAAAAAAATAAATAAATTTTTAGAAATTTTTGTTTTAGTTTATCACATGTCACTTTTAAAAAAAAATTGTTTGTTTAGTGAAAATTTGTAAAAATTTCAGGAAATTTAAGAAAGTTGATAAAAATTGAAAAAAAATTAAAAAAAAAAAGATAAAAGTTCCAAATATGATTGATAAATTTTAATAAAGAGAGTTGATAAAAATTATAAAAAAATAAAAATTTTGTAAAAATTAATGGTAACCAGAGGGCCCTAAAGTTGGTTACCTTAGCCAATAATTAAAAATACCATAAATTTTTTCTTGTTAAATAGAAATGCTCTTTTTAAATTAAATCATAGCTCTCCTAATTTAGTTGATGCATGTGTATGATTTGTTATAATTAAAATATAGGTAAATAATAATAATAATAAGAGACCAATAGGGATATATATACAGTAATAAAGGGGTGTTTAGTGTAACAAAAATAAGATAAAATGAGATAATTTATGGGATTCATTTGTACAATGAGACAAAAAGTAAATTATTTTTAGAGATTTTTAGAATTTTTCGATGTTTTATTATGCACCAAATAGGCCCTAAGTAAAGTTGGAATTTGATCCGGTCCTATTTTATTAAGGCAGGGTAAAAGAAAAAATTAAAATAAATTTGAGATGTAATATAAAATTTCGTGACTTGCTACAAAAATATTTTAGCTGAATGTTATTTATATGTTGAAAATTTAAAATGTTTATCTAATAAATTTGTCAATTTATGTATTAAAATGTCAGGATTATTTTTTTTTAAGTTTCCAAAAAAAAAAATGCTAATAGCAGATAACAAAATGAGCATATTAATTAAAATCAGCCTGTGGCATTGCGACCATCATACGTCATGTTTGGCCACTTAAGGAAATTAAACATAAAATTATTAATTAAATCGGCGTGAAAGAGGGAATTTCAACTATCTCGTTCTACGTATTTTTTTTAATTTTTTTTATTTCTAAGATAAGACAAAGTTTGAAATATTCTAAGGAGTAAAATTTACGTGCATCAACGTAAAGGAGGGGGTCAAACTTTAAATTTTTCTGGTCTTAAAAATAATTGGACGTCAATTGGACGTTACTATAGTCATATTTGCTAGCCAGTATCATACGTAATGTATGGTAATCATCAATTAATTGACTAGTACAACTTAAAAATATACAAAAACTAAAAACAAAATTTTGACTTCTTAGTTAATTAATCCAATTAATGGACAATCTTTACTGTTTTGTGAAGGGACGTGAGTATTGTTGCTATCTTCGTTATGGTTTCACACTGAAACATTTGAACTATTATTTCTTAGGTTATTATTTCTTTGGTTATGTTTGATACATAGGTATGAAAAGGAATGATATGGAACAAGAGACAGCAATAAAATATAAGTAAGAATTGAATGAAATACTTATTCCGTTCATTTATTTGGTTGTCAACATGAAATTAATGGAAATAAAATAGACATTTAAAATTTCATAATTTAATTATATATTTTAAATATAATGAAATAAAATAAAATATAACAAAAATTACTAATATTTCTTTTCTTAAAGACTATAAAAATAAACTTTATTTTCGAATCGTAAATTTAAAAGAAAAATGACCTGAGGGTAAAACGGTCATTTTATAATTTAAATTCAAATTAGGCCAAAACTTTTGTTTTTATTAAGAAGTATGTCAACAGATAGTATTTAATCTTTTGGGATACCTAAAATACGAATTTGGTCCAAAATCGGACCCAGGGGTAAAATAGTCATTTTATAGTTTGAATTCAAATTGGATTAAAATTTGTTTAACTATTAAGAAATATGTCAAATATATTCTTTTAGTTTTTTGGGCAGCTTAAAATGTAAATTTACAAAATAATAATAATAAAAAAGACTAGGGGTAAAATCGTTATTTTACAATTTAAGTTCAGATTTAGATGAAATTTTATTAGCTATTAAGAAATATATCGATAAATATTTTTCAAACTTTTGGGAAGCCCAAAAATACAAATTTGAACAAAAAATGAACCGAGGGATAAAGTAATCATTTTTCAATCCAAGTTTAGATCGGATCAAATTTTGTTTAGTTATTAAACAATATGAATAAATATTTCTATTAACCTTTCAAAAGCCTGAAATACGAATTTGGCAAAAAAGAAAAAGAACTAACCTATCGGTAAAACTATCATTTTGTAGCTCTAGTTTGGATTTGTTCAAAAATATGGTCGATAGGTAAAATGATCATTTTACAACTCCAGAGAGTAATTGAAATAAATTTTTTTTATTAAAAAGTAGTTGCTTTTTTTTTTTTTTTCCAATTCTTGAATCAAATTTTGATTACAATAGAACGGTCATTCTATCACTTAAAATGTGGAATGCTTATTTTCACTTTATATGGGAATGGCTATTCTCATGAAATAATATTCCATTTCAACTTAGTTTTTTGATACCAAACATGAGAATATGTTAAGGTGGGAATGAATTTCATTTCACTCTCACGTACTAAATATAACCTTAATAAATGGGTAATATTGTTAAATTATGAACAATTGTACGAAATTATCACTCTAAAATAATAAAATTGTAAAAAAATATTTTAATTACAAATACTAGCTATAATTGCGATCAGCATATCATTCTAATTTTATTTTTGGAAATCTTTTTAATCGAACATATTGTTTATAACAACAAAATACCTTTTACAATACTATATGGATCAAGGTAGCTTGCCTGCCAAGCCGATAGGCGAAGGGCCCCTGCTCTCGAGACAAAGGAGAGGACATAAGGGATGCCATTGAATCTGTTAAAGGAAGGCTAGAAGAGAGTGGTTCACCTCGATCACATCAGATTAAACAACATTATCGAATTAGGCCGCCCAATCCCCCGACATGCTCAAGAACCGAGAGCCGTCCCTAGGCAGAGTTGGTGAGCCGTGTACGATGATTCCAAATCGTGGAACCTACGGTCATACGACCAAGCCAAGTCACTAGTGGAGTGATAAAGGAGGTCTACTGTACGTATACTAGATTAGTAACCGGTGAAATACATCATTTTAGTTCTAATTTTTAGTGCATTTTTCTCATCCAACATCATTTTCTTTGGACAAAACACCGTTCACAATAACTAATTTTATGTTTTTACCAAGGAAGAAGAAAAAAGAAAAAAAAAATAAAAAAAGAGGAAAGGAAAGAAAAATGCACTCACACGGATGTCAACTTATCTCATGAAACCCATTTGCCATCGAGTACAATTATTGTGGGCGTCGTGTCTGTAAACCAAGTCAACAAAATATACATATGTCACACTTAGCTCATCAACACAATTTTAAACTATCAAGTAAGGTTGTATTATTTTATGGAAATGCTTTTTATTAAAATTTTCTTTTTAAAAAAGATAAGTCATGTCAATCACGTTTATATAAATAAAATGATCAGTCAATAAAAAAATTCAATCATTTTAAATTCTCCTTTGTAAATTATTGGCAATAAAGTATAATCTTTAAAACATAATTATTGAACAGTAAAATGGAGAGTAACGGAAAAATAAAGCGAGAATTTAGTTAATTCGTGCCTCTCTTAGAAGAACTCAATACAAAAGATTGTAGCGTTTATTGAATCCATCAAGACAATAAAAATAATTTTATACATATCTTTTGTGTTGTCCAGAGCAGTATTTATGCAAGAGAAAGAATATATAATTGTAAAACATTATGTTTTTCTAATTTAATTACATAAATAAGATAGCATTCTATACAGTAAATTCTGCGTCTTCATTTTAATTTTTTGAATCTCGGACAAATTTTACTCAATCAATTTTTTAAGCTTATTTTTCTTTTGATTGGTGACGCACACAATCTTTCTTAGCGGACTAACTTGCCCGAGGGAAAGAGGTTTACTCAATTGAATATTGAACATTAGTTACTCTGTTATGGTTGTAATTAATACAAGTACAGATGGAGCCTTTTGGTAATAATTGATGAAAAATCATAAGGTATCTTTTGATGTTATTGCTGATATAAGACCATTCCAAACAATGTCACACCAAGAACTTGGGCGGTGCCCAAACTTGATATCAGATGTGAAATGTCTTTTTGTTGTTTGCGATGTCTCTCCTTCTTTGGATGCACCGGGCAGTGGCCCTTTTGTCTCTGATTGCCCTTAAAACAGTTACTTTGGACCACCAAAAAAAAATAATAATAAAAACATAATAATTGGAAGATATATAGGTATCTTGCCACCTATATATATATATATATATAATCCTAATTGTCTGTCATCATCATTTATTCTTATGTCTATCACCTGTTACAGAGAAATGGGCACAGTATCACTCAATCTTGATCAAGCCTTCAATAATAATTGGTTTGTTCAGTCAATTAAAGAAGATTAGGCATCTTATTGAACTGCAATGTAATGTAAGTTGGTTTTCCTCATGTCTACTGAAATGTATAAGAGTATTTTTGACAAAAATAAACAACAAAAAATAATAAAAAAACAGCTGTTTGTAACTAATTAAATGCATGCACATAATAAAAAGGCATTTTAGGTGGCATTTCGTTTACTTTTTTGTTTTCTGTTTTCTATTTTCATTTTATGTATTAAAACTTTCAAAATAAGGGAACAGAAAATGTTTTGTTTTTCTTATTTTGAGATTTTTCTTATTTTGGATTAAAAACACTCAAAACGACTTTTTATCATTTTCATTTTATGTGTAAAATCATTTTTTGTTTTCTAAAAAAAATTTTGAAAAAGCAGGTGAACAAATGCGTTTAATCTGTTTTCTTTATTTTTAAAAATTTAAAATAGAAAATAAACTCAAAACAAAAAATACAAAATAAAAAACACAAAAACAAATCAAATGAGACTTTTGTGATTTCATATTTTCAAAATTATGTATCTATAGATGTGTTTCAATCGTTCTTGTGAATTTTCTAATAACATATTATCACCCATACACAAAGGTAATAAGTGCTATGAAAGGAAAAAGAACAAAAAAAAAGAACAAAAAAAATTCATAAAAAAATCATTCAAATGGCTTAAAATATTGTGAACCCACCACTTGAAAATCTCATAAAATCACTCTTTAGTCATATTAATGGGTTCCTTATATTCTCATTGCACTTTCTTATATAATTAGAATTGCATTTTTACATAAAATAAAAATGAACTCATAGCTTTCTATTGCCATCCAATTTTAGTGTACATGGAAGGTTACCAGTCCTCTGAGTTTGATTAACACTCTGAGTGTACTATCACACTCGTTAATCTATAATTAGTTGAATAGGTACAGCTACGTTGTAGTTTTTTAATTAGTTGAATAGGCACAGCTACTTCGTAGTTTTTTCTTTTCCCTATTCTTTTATTGTTCAGTACTGATTTTGATGGTCACACTCAGCTCGATCATCACATGGTGGGTTACGTTGAACTTGCCCTCACTACAGCATGCACACGTAAATCTGATGCAATCGATTTATATATACACATATACACACACGTGCACTCTGATTATTGAAAAGTGAAGGCCTATATATCTATACTAGCATATTTGCACCGGAGACAAGTGGAAAGATATGTTAGGGATGAAAAGAGAAGGACCCTTATCAATTGGTGTGGCCCCTCTGACACATATATGTCTTCAGCATCACTCACCACAGCACCTATGGAATTATTACTCTCAATCCCAGCCTCGAGGATATATGCCAAGCACCATGCCCACAAAAGTAGATTTACCAGTACTGGATATATACTATTCTTTTCTTCTTCTTCTTCCAGCCCTTTTTTTTTTTTTTTTTTTTTAACATACTAACTTTTTACACACCTTAATTATATATATAGTCACTTTCAACATGATGTTTATATATATATAGTTCATGTAAACTCACTTACGTTAATAATATACTCAAGAATATCGAACAGAAGGAATTCATCGTACACTAATAATGTTTTGTAATCAAGATTACCACTTGGACAGCTTAACAGTCTCTTAATTAGTTCCAATATTTTCTTTTTAAAAGCTGAGACTTCTGCTTTTTATTTTTATATATGCTTTTGTGAGAGGTGAATTGAACTATAAACTAATAGCTTGATTAGTGTTGTCTGTGTTGGGGGCATCTAATACGTGTGGGATATATTCTTATGCCCTACATATGCATGATTATCATTCACATAATAGGTTTCTAAAAGATATAGAAACTAATATGGTTTTTTTATTATTTTTATTATTTATTTTGCTTACGGACGTAATTACATATGATTATTATTTACAAGTAAAATTCATGTGAAAATAATTACCAAAAAAAAATATCGAAAAACCAGTTTTGGTCTGGGACAGGCTGACAACCAAGGGCGTCCTGTGTTATAGCCTGGGGTAGTTTGATCCCAAAAAAAATAAATTAATTTAGAAAATATATTTTTCTTAAATTTAACGGAGTCTAAATTTTTGTAACCTAATTTTTTTTATTTTTAAACTCTTTATTCAATTTAAATTTTTATAACTCAACCCACTTTATTTTTAAAAATATTTTTATTCAACTCAGGTGAATTTCAAATTCTTAGTCCGTCTTATTTTTGATGGAAGCAAATTAGTTCATACAACCACATGAGACAATCACTAAGAATAAGAATTAACAATCATCTTAAGTAGACGCTAATATGATGTGCCGTGTGCTTAAAGGATTACACAAATATACTATCGAAATTTTGTTTGACAAAGGAACAACTCATTTGAGGTACAAGTTAAACCATATATTCTCGAAGAGGATAACACACCACCTTTAATTATGCCTAGTTGATGTTTGATTCGTGAACTCATTTCTAAAATGTATAACAAATCTATTTCGAGTATTCACAAAAATAATTAAAAGAATGGAGAAGAATTGAATTGATTTGTCCAATACAATACCTAGGCAACATGCAATGAGTATTAACAATTTGGGCTCCATTTAGAGTCCTATAACTAAAAAAAAAAATATTTAATTCTTATAAAATTTAAATTTCTTACATATTATAGGAATTACAAAATTACAATTTTTATTAATTTTTTTCACTTCAAAAGCTGTCAATGCATAGTTGCCTACATCAAGAGATGTCATAAGTATGTAAAATATTATATCAATGCAGTTGAGTAGTTCACTAATTTTTGAATAGTTTTTGAGGGAATTCGGAACAATTTGACGGCACCAAGGTTTCGCATGAACAATACCCAAAATATCCATGCAGCCATTGATAATTAATTATTATATATCCGCCAGGTTGAGTGAGGGTTGAGGATTAGCGCGCTATGCTTTACAAGTGCTATCGTAATGTCACTTTTTCTTTGGTCACGAGGTCTCTTCTCACCCCCCAAAAGGTTAAAAAAAAATATTATTAAATTATAAAACAAAGCTAATGCAATAGCTAATATGAATATGATTCTCATTAGACAACCAATATTATTTTCAAGTGTGTCACTCTCATATGTAAACTTAAGTATACAAATTCGCCTTTTGGATAAAGTTGTGGGATCAAAGAATTTTCTTTTTCTTTTTTAATCCTCTCTTTTATGTTGGGTAGGAAGAAATTTTTGTTACAGAGATTCTACCGCAGGATCCATGCTTATCCTCCACTTTACATAAATTCGAATAATATATATATATGGGAACATATATGTATGCATTTATATATATATTTCTAAACCTTGCAGTGGGGGGGCGCACAGAAGAATAATATTTCAGTGATACCAGCAAAAGACAGTTCACTACACGAAGTGCTTTTATGAAATCATTTTATTAGCTAAAGAGTTGTAGGCATCTTCACAGACAGTGCTTGGAGTGACTTTGTGAAAATGATAAGTTTCCAACATTACAATTAAACAATTCAAATATATAAGAGAATTAAAAGAAGAGACCACCAGCGAGGTTGGTTGTTTTGCGTACATATTAAGTAATAAGAATTAAGAGCACAAAATTTTATGAAAACACACCGGAAATCAATGTATTAAACTCAAAAATACCCAACACCAAACAACTCCTCTTTCAAATATATATATATATTGACGGCTATACATATATATATGTATGTGTGTGTTTTGTGCTCTAATTTATAAACCAGCGCTGAAGATCAACAGCTATTAGTGTGCTAGAGGATATACATACATATACCTTGATGGCCCAAGAGTAAAAAT
>QLOD02000013.1:7990618-8023076 GCA_003260245.2 Sideroxylon spinosum | reverse complement strand
CCCTAACATACATACATGAAGACATTATTCGGAAGGAATTACTGACCTTTTCCGGGGAATAGCGAGAAACGGCACCGTTATAGGATACGGCATGGATTCTCCCAGTGGCTTGTCTTCCCTCCGAGACCAAACGACGAGGACTTGTGTTTGGTAGGCTCCAGAGGAGAAGGAATTGGCGTTTTGATGATGAAATTCTCACAGTAGAATTCATTTTCAGCGAAGAGTTTCGGTTTCTCTCAAACTAGAGAGAATTAATTGGTCTCCCAGCAAAAACTCAAATGGAAACTGAAGGATTCAAAACAGTAAAACGAAAGGGACAAGCTGTCAAGGGGCTTTGGAGTGGACTCGGGGGCGCAGCAGTAAAGGGCTGCAGTCAGGAAAAAAACGACGTCGTTTTGGTGTTAAAATTTTTTCTTTCAACATATAAAGAGTGTGTTTGGAATTGTATAAATTTGAAAAAGATTGTGTCTCATATTTTATGTAATAAATAAAAAATTTAAATTTTATAGTTTCGTAATTTGTATTTCTAGAAATTTATAAAATTTTGTATTTTTTTTTTTAATCCCAAACAGTGCTAAAATTGACTCTGGAACACAAATCCAAACAAAATCCTCGATGGATTTTATGCTTAGGTTGTGTTTGGTAACGGATTTTAAATTAATTTTTTCTTTCTTTACTTTAAAAAAAAAATTGGATATCATATTAGTTAGGGTCTATTTGGCCAATCAAAAAAAAAAAAAACTAAAACTCACCAATTTTTTTGTAATTAAATTTTATCACATATCATTTTTATATTAAATTTTTATATTTTTACTATATTTTTTTTAAATCAAATTTTTATCAACCAAATATCTAGTGGTCATCTCGTACAAATTTACAGATGAGAAAAGGGAGCTTCCTGGAAAGAGGTGGGTGCCCTTTCTATAGGAGCTTGGGACAATCGAGTTTTGGACCCGGGGGAACAAACCAAGGGGGCAATCATATTGAAACTGACTTTTGCCAACGAATTGTAGCAAGTACTAAAATGATGTTATTGTCCATGGTGTACTTTACGTGAAAGCAAGTGTGCCTAGATTATGAAGAATTATTCCATGTGCCGATTTTCATTTGGGAGTAAAATAGTTCCATAGTGATCTCATAGTTAAGCTTGGTTTGGTAATTAAAAAAGTTAATTTTTTTTGTAATTAGTTAGTAATTAGCTACTAAAAAACTACTTTTTTTTTATGTTTGGTAAAGTAAAAAAACTAACTTTTTAGTAATTAGCTTTTTAACTTTTTGTTAATTTGACACTTTTACCCTTGAAGGTTTAAAAAAATATTAAAATGTAAGAGGGTAACTTTAGTAATTTTAGAAAAAACCAAAAAGCTAGTAATTAAGCTACCAGCTCTAGGTTGCCAAACCAAACCTTATTTTTAAATCCTAGAATCAAGAAATTGTCATAATATAACCATAAGTCGACATGATAAGATCGGATTTTTCTTTATTTAGGCCTAATTTGGTAATTTAAAAAAAATTCTTGTGTAGTTAACTACTAGTTAGATAGTTGCTAATTTTATTTTATCTTATTTTTGTATTTGAAAAGGAAAAAAATTAATTTTTTAATAATTACTTTTTGTTCATTTGATATTTTTGTTATTTATAATTTAAAATAAGTTCAAAATATAAAAAAATAATTTTAATCATTTCAAAAAAAAATTAAAATGTTGAGTAGCTACATTCATTCTAAACAAAGCTTTTAATTAATTGAAGTTTGATATAAGTTGGGATACAAAATTTTAAATTCAACTATTGAATAAATGTATTTGTGGTAGGACCTACACATACAGTACACTTGTTTAACAATTGAAAAGTAAAGGCTTATTTAGTGAAAAATAACGAAAAATGACGAAAAATATAATTCAAAAATTTTTTTAATATTTGACGTGTAGCCACCAAATCATATTTTTCAGAAATGAATGATAAAATTTTTTAATTTTTCCACCAATTTTTTGGAGAAAAAAAACCACTTGAACGGTTTTTTTTTTTTTTTTGTCGGAACGGTTTTATATCAGAATTTATTTAACGTAGTTAAAAAATTTTTAGAATTTATAGAAAATTTATCAAAACTTATAGAATATTATTAGGATTTGTAAAAAATTTATTAAAATTTGTAAAAATTTATTGAGATATATATGTAGAATTTATAGAAATTTTACAAAGTATAAAAAATGTAAAATATATTAAAGGATTTTAGTGATTTTTAAAGTTTTTTAAAACGGATCCCAAGTAAGGCTTGGTTTGATAATCTGTGAGTTACCAGGTACTAGCTTTTTTGTTTTTTCTAAAATTACTAAAGTTACCCTCTTATATTTTAATTTTCTTTTAATCCTTCAAGGGTAAAAAATCAAATTAACAAAAAGTTAAAAAGCTAACTATTAAAATGCTAGTGTTTTTCTTTTTCCAAACACAAAAAAATTAATTTTTTAATAACTAACTACTAGCCAACTAAAAAAAAAAAAAAACTAACTTTTTTTATTACCAAACCAAGCCTAATTAAGAAAAACTCTTCGCAGAGTCAGAGTCCCGATTCAGCAAATTCTAACCTTGCGTCGATAGTTGAACCCAAAAAAAACAAAAGACAAATAAATAAATAAGCGTTGCCTTACAACTGCAACAACGGAGACAAAATTTGAAACTTGCGAGTACTGGCCCTCTGTATCATAAGAGGAGAGGACAATGATATTAAAACGATGTCGTTTTAATATTTTTTTTTCAAAATAATGTTGTTTCAGTGTTTTTTTCGTTTGAACGGCATCGTTTTGACCTCAGTACAATCGTAGTAGTAAGTATTTAATGCAACTCTCCGAATTCTCAGTCTCTCGATTCTATACTTGAAACACACAATAAATAGGAGCTGTTTGGTAATCAATCAAATATCAAAATTTATCAAAAGTTACAAAAAGTTTATATTTTTTTAATCAAATTTTACCACGTGTCACTTTTATATCAAATCTTTGTATTTTACTGTAATTTTTTGTTAACTTTTTTTCTAATCAAACATCCCGTAATTTTACAATATTACTTATATAGCTCCAGTTAACAACATCAACTTTTTGTTAATTTAGTGTAGTTCTTTTTCTTTTTTCATTTTACATTTACTTTTTTTTTTCTTACTAAAACTTAATTTAATACTTTTTGATTGTTTTTCAGTATATTATTCCCACTTATTTTAAAAAATAAAAAAAAATCCGCACTAATGAAAAAACTGAAACTTCTTTGAAATTAATAATTTTTTTTTCCACTCGTATAAAGAAAATCGATTTTAATTAAAATAAAACTAGAATATATATATAAGGTTATAGAAAGAAACTAACTATATAATATATGTGTAAAGAAAAAAAAAGTTTCTAGAAAAGAAAATAACTTATTTGAAATAAATCGTTTGATGCTGGTGAATAGAAGTAAATTATCAACAAACCAAAGAAAAAACAAGGCACTTTCAAAATCGAAACCATAAGATTTACATTTGAATTAGAGAATATTGAAATGCCATCGTAAAAAAACATATTAAGATAGAACAAAATAGCTCTTCTTCACAAAGTATTACAATTGAAAACTAAAAGGCTCCACTTTCATCACATTGCTGTGGCATATATTTTTATAAGTATATAACAAAGTTGAGTTTCAGACGATAAGAAATTTTTAAGATTTGGAAACCTAGAAATTAAACCATCAAAATTTCAGCACACCGAGGACTCTGGCAAACCTTAAAAACAGAAAGCAGGAGTATATGGCCAAGAGACCACCACCCAAAGACCTATCTAGCTGCATTCTTTTCTTAGGCAGCACCACAAGTGCCCAAAGCAAGCTAGCCATCATGAACCCCAATATCTCATAGATGTATGGATCCTTAGGGATGATATAAGGAGAGGGACATTCAGACCAAGAAGCAAAAACAAGTGAGACCCCCAAGCCCACCAAAGTGTTGAACAGAGGGCCTGCATAAGACCCTGAAATTGCAATTTGTGCCCCATCCGAGCCACCCTTCATTGCCAAAGCCACATTGGCTATCACATCTCCTGTTGAGTTGCCCCAAGCAAGGACAGTGAGCCCCAACACTGAAGGGCTTATCCCCAGTATTGTCCCCAGTGATTCCAACAAAGAAACCAACTCATCTGCAATGATGTATGTCCAAGTGATGCTCATCAAGAACCCCCCCACAAGCCATGGGAGCAAGCACTTCTTTGGTGGGGTAGACTTGTTGGTGCCCACAAAGGCTAGGTTCCCAAGAACACACGCAATGAACCCAGCAGTCATGTAGATCTTTAGACCACTTGTTGAACCTATATTCTCCCTTTGGGTGTTCCAAATGGTTGCTAGTAGAATTGGAGCCAATGTAACTGAAATAACTGCAAATGGCTTGGACCACCTCTCTTCTCCCACCATAGGTATGGTGAGCCTCCTTGGCAAGGAAAGGGGCAGCTCCAAAACATAGAGAATCCAAAAGGAGTAGGCCCAAATTGGTGAATGATCAAGATTCAAAATCCTCATCCTTTCTTTCTGATCCAAAGCTTCAAAATCATCATCTTCGATATTTACCGAAATGGGTTTTTCTTCAGCAACACAAATCAGAAATGGCATGCCTGTCTCACCAGGACTAGGAGAAACTGTTGAAGATAAGTCCACTACCTTCTCTTTCTTTCTGTTGAAGAAATGCACCACAGCCACCACAATGATATAAACAATGTAAATTGAGACAAAGCAAATTGCACCCCACAAACTGATTTTCCCAACTATAGAGATGACCAGCAGAGATGAAAGAGCTAAGAGGAAGAAGAGGACATCTCTGACAAAACTTGACTTATCAACTCTAATCTTGTGGGTGGTGATTAATATGCTTATAATACCCACCACCACACTTGAAGTGAAAAACGCTCCTCCAAGCACACTGTTGAGGCCAACACCACCATCCCCAGACCTAGTGAAGGAGATGATGCTAGAGATTACATCAGGAGCTCCATTGCCAAGGGGAAGAAGGGTGGTTCCGGCAATGGTTGGAGAGAGCTTCAAGACTCTAGCCAAGCCTTCCAAGGAAGGGCAGAAGTAATCAGCAGCTGTGTTACCCAATAGATAGAACAACAAAACAAGCCACAAAAACAATATGGCATAGCCCAATTCAGCCAAGTGGCCACAGCTGCAGTAGAAGAACTCAAGATAGTTTATGTACCCTTTGGGGCTGCAATCACTCTCTGACTTCACATATTTACACTTCGATTCATAATCAGTGAATTCATGAATGCCAGAGCAACCATCAGCACCTTTCCCCTGAACATGGGAAGCTCTAGATTGGATGAATGATATTGAAGAAGAAGCTTTGGATTGATTGAGGACATTGGTGAAGAAAAAAAGTGATAGGAGAAAGAGGAAGGAGGTGTTGAGGAAGAGAGAGAGCTTCTTGGGTTGGGGTGGTGAGAAGGTTAAACTATCCATTAATTCCGAAGAGATTGGTGAGATGGAAGTGTTGGAAGAAGCATGGAGGTGCTGAAATGAAGTCCCATAGTTTGTTGGTTACTGCTGGTGGGAAATAGTTTTTTGTCTTTTTGGTTAAACGATTTGGCATGATTCTCATTATACGTTCCTGAAATACATATGTATATATATACAGAGAGAGAAAGACAGAGAGAGAGAGAGAGAGAAGGGGGGCTACGTGTTGACAGAATAAACTTACATAAAAGTTAAAAATTGTTGTTTCCTCAAAAAATATTTCATGATATCATGCGTGAGAATGAAGTTGTGGGACATGAGTACGGATGGATTTTTGTGATTCTCAGTTTTGGTCTGAGTCTGGCATTGTCCTCGACCTGTTTCTTCATGGCACAATTGGAGGCTTTATCCGTATCATCGGCAAGAACAAATGAGGAAATTTCCTACCACTTTGTGTTAGAGAGAGGCAGATGTAATTCAAGCACAAATGATGAGCGCCGAATTTCGATGCATGAAAAATGATAAGGTAGAGAAAACGATGAAAACGAATACAGGTAACGCTAGAAGAGCAGTTTTGATGGGACTATTGTTAAACTAACCAGGTAAGCAATAGCGGAGAAAGAAAAGATATCGTATGAGAGCAGGTTTGAATCTAAAAATTTTGTGATTTAAAACAAAATATTTGATAAGGTTTATCTACAAAATTTATAAGGCCTATCTCAAAAACTAATATTGGTAAAAAAAAAAAAATTATGAATTTGGATAATGATTAAAAAAAAAGGCAGATAAAAAAAATAAAGAATTTTTCAAGATTTTTATGATAATCATTTGCTGAATTTCTTAGATAAAGATATTAAATAGATGGGCAAGTAAAATAAATTGAGGGTAGTATAGTCAAAAAAAAAAAGTGAGCATAATATTAGAAAATATGTGTAATTAATTTAAAAAAAAATGAGTAAAAGCAATTGCCTCTACTCTGCTATAATTATCTCCCCTACATATAAGTATTAACTAGTTATAGCTATTTGTAATGCCCCAAAAAACCCACGATTTCGAGGAGTAAGTTTAAATTGTAAAATTTAATACATCTGGTTCATTTCGTCTCATTATTTATTTTTCAAAGTCATTGACCATCTTATTTATTAATATAAACAATAGTAATGATTATTTATTAATGAAATACAAACATTGGAATCAAATAACATAGGTTTCATTTATTTGTAAAATGATATCTTCAAATAAACTTTTAAAGTTGTCACATCTAAATTGCAAAAGCTGCTTAATAGAATTGAAGGGTTTCAACCGGTTGTACCATAAGTCTCGGGCTTTGCACCTGTAATATAGTCTGTAGAGATATAAGCACCAAATCACTCGTGGTTACGATGTATAGAAATATACTTTTTTATAATACATTTTAGAAAACATATGAAAACAGTGAATATCGCAAGAAATCATCGAATACATCAACACACGATAGGATAGGACAACATTAATTCATAACTTTTATTTCTCTTGTTAACCCTCTTCATTTATTATTTTCTTTTCCCAAGGTGGGGAAGGATATACTACAAGACTGTCCCACAATTAAAGTGGTAGCCTAAATCGTTGCTGGTATACGGGTCGTGAAGCATCCTTGTATCGTTGTTTATAGATCCGAGTTTAAGGGCCATCATGAGTCATACCATTTTTATTGTTGTTATGGGTTACTAATCTATGGGCACGATTACCTAACCTTGTGCAGGTTTAAGGTCTCTCATCCTAAAGGTATCTCATGATCCTTCCTATTTTGTATAGTATCTTCACTTTCTCCAAAATCAACATTTCTTAATTTTCACCCTTCTTTTGTTAAAGCTTAAGAATAATGTTTGTGAATATGTCAGTTTTCATAATTTTTATATCTCTTTTTTTAATTATTATTTGTTTCGCAATAAATACACATAACATAATATAGCATATCTCAGTACTGAATAGCAATTTCTTTTTTTAAAATGTTTAATTAAAATTTTAGTGTCACTGAAATTTAGCTATCAAGCTTAATATTAATTTAATAATATCTAAATTTAAACCCCCAGTTTTGTCCTTATTAAATATTATATATAAAGATTATTATTTTATAATATTTCACAATAAAAAGATAACCAAATCAGGGAAGCTACGACTTAAATTTTATTTATTATTTATTTCTTTACTCGAAGAAAAATTAGGTTTGGTTTAAACTTAAAATTTTATTTTTAAAGCATGCTAAAATTATTTTTATGGTCATTAAAACATTACAAAAATTATGAATAATACCCTAATTCTCTATCTCGTTCTTTGTTGGAAAGATCAAATGTTTACCATATACTAAAACTAGGTCTCCTTTCTTAATTTGGCAAAGTAGGTACGCCTGGAACGAATTTAATTAGAAAATTAAGAAAATAATTGGATTCCCGGTACTAATATTTTTCCCTTTTCTTTCTTTCTTTTTTTTCATACATATTATATATACACACACATAGCCCGGGGAAGAAAAGGGGTAGAGTACACGTGGGCAGTGTTTTAAAAATCGGATCTGACCGGTTCAACCGGTTAAACCATCGACTGATCCAAGAAACGGTCCAGTTGATAGGGGTAAGTATCGATCGGTATGGTTCAAAAATGATAACTTTCTTAACCAAACCGAATATTTTTTAAAATTAGAAATCATAACCAAACCGACCAATCCATATGTATTAGCCAAACATTAACCAAACCAAACTATTTTGGTTTGGTTACGGTCGGTTCAATTAAATTGGCTTATTAATTTGAATATTTTTTTTACAACTTAATTATAGAAATAAAATAATAATTTTTTGTTTTAAGTTCAACAAAGAGATGTGGGAGCTATTGTTTTGAGCAAGTGACTTTTGCGGAAACTTCAAACTGCAACCTTCAACAAGGGTGAAGAAAGAAGAGGTAGTTTTTAAAATTCAACTAAGGTGAAGACTAAAGAGGGAGTGTATAATTATATATACTAAAGAACGTAAGTAGTATGTTATATATTTGATCATCCGAAATTCAAAAGACATGCCATTTCAAAAGTTAAAAATATTTAATACTATATATAATTATCTATTGAAATTGAAACCCGAGAATAATTCATGGATACTTTAATAGTTGTCTTTGGAATTTTAAAAGTCATGGAATTTCAACAGATAAATGTATTAAAATTGGTTAGCATATATCTATTAAATATTATGTATTTTAATTCAATTAATTTGGTTTTAAAAATTTAAAACCATATCCAAAACCGATAACCATTATTTTTAAGAAAATTAGCCGAACCGACCAATTGCTAAATAATAACCAAACCAAACTTCTTAAATTTGGTCAGTACGGTTCGAAAATTAAATTTTGACCAAATTGTGCACACCCCTATCGATTGACCCTTTAAACTCATTTGGACTTCGAACCAGTGAAAAACCGGCAACCCAGCGGTTGAACCAGCCTGGTTTTTTACGAACCGACTTTTTTTTATTTTTGAATGCTAAAATGAAACAATTAATATGTACTAACCTAGAATTGAATTTAACTCTATATTCTGGTAAAATACTATTCTCCCACTAAACCACTAATATTTATTTTTCTTTATTTTTGCTTGGTTTTGTTTATGTAATATATTAGTTTTGAATGATTTTATTTTAGGACACATTTTATTAACACCTTTTATTAGTAAAACAAAATAAAGTAGAAGAAAATGTGAAAAAAATAAATTTTTAAAATCATTATATAATTTTAACATATTTTGATATTTTATTTATATATTTAAATATATTTATGACTTCACAATTCAACTCTGGTTCGATTCCGATTGAACTAACGGTTGAACCATTAACCCGTGACTCAATCCCTTTATTCGGTTTTTAAAACATTGCATGTGGGGGAGGGAAACAAAGCTGGCTCATGAAAGCTATGGGGAAAAAAAAATGAAAGGTAACTCACGCAGGCTATGAACATTTAGGTGTCAGCAAGCACTCCATTTGAGTGCCACAGTTTTTTTCTTTTTTTTTTAACGGATCGTTACACCATTGTTTGAGGTGTTTGGACGATAAAAATAAAAATAAAAATAAAAATAAAACTATGAGTGTAAAAATAACATATGACGAAATTTAATTGAAAAAAATTAAAAAACTAGTGAAAGTTGAAATTTTTTTGTATTTTTTAATGAGAAATACTATATTTATAACAATTTTCTTGTCAATATTCAAAAATGAAGTTATTTTGAACCAAAGGATTGTATTTCTAATACTTTTAGTTTGTATTGATGTTGTAAAAAGGCCACGTTTAAATATCAACAAATTATATCTAGCTAATGTCAATCATGTGTGAAATAAATTAATACTTATTAGTTTTGATATTTTCAATTAAATTAATATTTTTATATAGCTATATATATTGTGTATGTATATATATACAGGTAATTGAACGAATGCCAATGATAGAGTTTTTAGTTCCAAAACAACGTTGTTTTAAAATATTATAAAAATATTAAAAGAAATTATTGTAAACATAGTATTTCTTCTTTCATATAAACTAAACACCCCGCATAGTAGTGCATTAAATTACACTCTGTTAATGTTGTGCATTAAATTACACTTTGTTAATGTTATTGTTTCGTTCGTTATTTTTGTTTTTTCAAGACGATTCCATTTTGAAATGTTGTAACTAATATTGAAGACAATTATTATAAACATTGTATTTCTTTTTTTCCTTTTTCTTTTTTTAACTAAACACCCGGTATAATAGTGCCTTAATTTTTCTCTTATTTGTCCTAACGACCAAACAAGGCACTTGGGTTAGGTTTTTAATTCTGAAGTCCAGGAAATCATACGTGGGATTAGATATTTTTCATGATTGAAACACAAATTTTAATTCAATTAATTGATGGGTTAAATTACACTTTATAAATATTATTGTGCATTAAATTAAATATCTTTTCTTAAAGTTAACAGTAGAGTATATTTATTCTCGGAACGCCCAGCTTGGATGCAAAAATTGATTACAAATAGATTTTATGAATATATAAGGAATCAGGCATAAAATTTAATAATATCATGTTCTTCTCCGATTGGATGGTGCTAAAATTTCAGGGGGATAAGTTTTACAAGGGGTATAACATAAGAGTGAGTATTATTTTTAGAGGGTTGGCCTACATTGATATGATGTTTATAGAAGGGAATAACTTTTGACTTAATTTGGATGTTTTATAAATAAGATGATGTGAATGATAGAAAAAGTAATCAAATGACTCTTTTGCCTTTGTGATGTCCCAAACTTTGTTACCCATTAAATTAAATATTAAATTACAAAACCAACTCTATTTAATTATTTTTGGATAATTTGAAGTTGTATTATTTATTTCATTGAAAATTTAATTTCTTATAAATTTATTTAAAGAATTTTTTTTAAATATGTACTTTTGAATGGTTGGTTATTATCTAGTTTTTTTTATTAAATTTATTTTGACTTTTTGGCTTATCTGTTATTTTTTTACTAGCATTATATTTATTTTGATTAAATTAACAATACTGTTAACGAGGGCTAAAAAATAAAAAACAAGGGGCTTAAAGGGGATAACTTTTAGTTGACTCTAGGGGTGCCCAAAAGTTATCCCCCAGTGGGGGAAGCTAAGGGGGGATGGAAACTTTAGAGGGAGGAAGAGGGGAGCAAAATTTGCTATCCAAGTAAAGGTATAAGTGTGAGGCTCACACTTATGAGGGGGTAAAAGTTTTGGAGGGGTTTTTGGATATATCCAATCGGGGCCTTAGAACCGACACAAGCAAATATTTAAATTAATTCATCAAACTAACATATAAAACTTTAAATTAGATATTTCTTGCAAGTGTTATCTTCCAACGAGTTTGGAAGACGGTGTTTGTGTTGTGGATTGTATCCAAGGGTCATGGGTTTGGGTTGTTCAAGTTGGGTATTTGGGTTAAAGGTTATTTGATTTTAAGAAGTACCAATTTACCGAAATCCTCTCAATTCCAATTGAGAATAAAATTTTAAATCTCGAATTAAAAACTTAATTATTCCAGCAAAAATTATGTTACCCGAATATCCAATTCATGTTATAAAATTTAAATTCATCAAATAATCGATAAAAATTATTCACAGAAAATGTAGAATTTTTGCATACTACACTTTATCAATTTTTGTTGCATCCTATGAAATTGATTTATTTTATTCAAATATTTAAGTTAAGTAAAATTTAAATATGTTATTGTTAAAGTGATTTATATTATTGAAATTAAAATTATTTTTAATAGATAATAATTATGTATTAAAATTAATTGTTCTATTAAAACTAAAATTAATCACTATTTTGAATTAAAACTAAAATTAAATACATTTAAATAATAGTATATTTTATTTTATAGATAATATTTTTTGATAGATTAAATTGAATTAATTAAATTATATAAATTAATATGTAATATATTTTATTAATTTACTATTGATAAATAATATAGTTAAATTAATTAAATTAAATTAGATCAATTAGTTAATTAATATGAAATAAAAAATAATTAATTTAATTAAAACTAAATATATTTTATTAAACTATTTTCAATAAATATCATAATTAAATTATTTAAATTATTATATAATATGTTTTATTGAATAGTTTGTAACAAATAATATAATTAAATTATAATTAATATATTTTATATTTAGTGAATTAAATATATAATGATTATATTGTATTTAATTTTTTAATAAATAATATAATTAAATCATAATTTAATATATTTTATAATTATTGAATAAATTAAAATTAAAATTAAAATTAATTAATTAAATGGTTGATTAAATTAATTACATTAATATAATTAATTAAAAATTAAATTACTAGTAAATATATTTTATTAAATTCAATTAATTTGTTAAAAAATTAATAATTGTAAACAAAATTGCATTCCAAATGTTGTTTTAGTTTTCATTTTAGGAAAAAACGATAATTATAAACAAAAACCAAAAATATAAACAGATAAATATAATCAGAGACACGATGGCGTCACCAAACGGGCCAAGTTTTCACTTTCTTGCACATTCCATTTACAACCATTATCAACCATGACCATCACTATATATTAGCGTTGCCACTTGTCGCCGCCACAATTGCTGCCCCCTCACCTGCATCAATTACCGTCGGTCACCATCATCTCTAACCACCATATTCGTCAGCGACTACCCCTATCTTCGACCACCACTGCCGTCAACTACCATCGATTGTCATCCACCTCCAATCTCAGACTAACCCCTGTTGCTACGAGCTTCCAGTAACTGTTACTCACCACAACTTATTGTGGTTAACCCTTTACCAATACTACAACTACTAGCTAACAACTATTGTTACCAAACATATTTTGAAGTTTTTGTTTTTTGTTTTTTTGTGAAAATGAAAACTAGAAAATAAAATACAAAAACTGAAAACTGAATACAAAAATTAAACACAAAAAATTTGCCAAACAAATCTTAAAAATATAGTTTTTTTGTGTTTAGAAAAGGAAAAAAATTAGTTTTTAATAGTTTTTTATTTTTATTTGTTAATTTAACATTGTTGCCCTTTATGACTAAAAAACTTGTTAAATGTATGTTAATAAGGCACCGTTTGGTGTGCTAAAATCCTCCAACATCTTCTAACAACCTTCAAAACTTATTTATTTTTTATCTCACTGTACGCATTACGAATTTATATTTTATCTTACTTTTATCTTATTTTTTATTACTCCAAACATACCCTAAATTTGCTTCCTTGAAAAAAAAGCTAAAAAGTTAGAATAGTCATACAAGTTGACCACTCTCCCATCCCTATATATAAAGCGCGAAGGATAGATTTTCGTCCCATGATGAATTAGTGACCGTAAACGGCGACGTTTACTGGAGTACAACAATCAACAGCAATTGCATCATGACGGAGGTCTCGTCTACAGAAGGCACCCTCTGTCATTTGCGTAGCATTGTTTATGTGATAAAATGTACATTAAGCCAGATTTCTTGTGGTAGTGCTACCCTCCCTGCAATAGAGTTTTTAATAATTTATTTTATTTATTGTAAAAATGTAATATTATAATAATCACAATGGCTAATATACAAATCTTACGCTTTGTTTGGTTAAAAAGCAAAACTTCCAACTTGTTTTTGATAGCTTTTTTTTGTCTTATATGAAAATTTTCACTGAAGTTTAATTTTTTCAGAAATTACTAATTGTATTTATAAAATAATAAAAAATTTATCCATTTAAGTAAAAACTATACGTTCGATTAAAAAAAATAATGAAAAACTAATTTTTTATTTTTTCTAGCTTTAATTTAGATGGACATGATTTTTTTATTTTTTTTTTACAAATGCAATTAATACCCTTAAAAGTTACAATTTCGAAGAAAAAAATAACTAAATTTTGATTAAGTACAAAAAAACAAAAATTTATAAGTTACCAAACAAAGTCTTAGTTATACGTGTATATGCATTTAGTAAGGAATGTTAAATTAAAGTGTCCATATTTCTATCTATCCCTATATATATAAAGCATGAATAACCGATTTTCGTTCTAATGATGAATAGTTCTATTTTATCATTTCCTTTATTTTTGGGGACTCTTATATAAATAAATTATGCCGTAAGTCGTGAATTTAGGTTTTACTTTTGCCTCTCAAATGTTTATTATGCCCTTTTTTTGTTTATTCTATTGCTTCCTCTATATTTGGGTGTTCTTATATAAATAAATCCTTATTGTAAAGTACAATAATTTAGCATAAATAAGTGTATATATCACACTTTGTTTTCCTTAAAATAATATTTTAATAAATTATATTTATTTCACATTAAGTTAGGGAAATAAATGAATTTTGTAAGTAAATTTTTATTTATGGTTTATGACTAGAATTAAAAAAAATTAATTAAATCATTTGAATTTATGACAATATTCTTTTTTTTCCTTTATTACTTAATTTATATAGTTTTTAAATTAATAAAATTTAGATGAAATTTAATTAAATTATAAGAGTTATGAATTTATATTATTATACATGATTCTTTATTTAAAATGTAACTAAGTTTTGTAAACTAAATCAAATAGTTTGAATTTGAATTTTTTTTAACAATACTGTATGATAATTTAATATGAGATTGTTATTAATTTTAAAATTTATTAAATTGAATGTGTAATAATTTAAATATAACTTTTTATTATAAAATTTTAATTTTTCAAACATATTTTGGTTACATTTGTATTTATAAATTTTTTTAAATAATGAACTTAAAAATCTATCATGTATATTAATATAAATTAATATCTCTTATAATTAATTAAAATTTAAATAAATATTAATAATTTAAAAATACATAAGTTACATATTACAATAAAGTAAATAAATGAATATTATAATAAATGAACTGAACAAATTTAAGGATAGTGTTAGGTTATATGAGATTCTTGATATTTAAGCCTCTCTTTTCAATGGATAAGGTTTACCCTTTTCCAGACTTGAATTTTAAAACCATCTTCAACATCTTATCCGACTCACGTCATCCTACTAAAAGCATGTCCTTCAATATATTGAGTAATTTGGATGGTGATAAAACCATAGCAAATAATGATAATGATAGAACACATTTAATATCTTTTTTATATGTTAACACTTGACTCTTATTAAGTTAGTGAATTCAAAAATATTTAATACACGTTTACAATTTAACAATTTTACTCTTACTATTTATTAAATAAATGAATTTTTATATCAATATTTATTCTTCTCTCCCCACTTTTTCTCACAAAAAATCATATCTTACTTTTTTATTTTTATTTTTTAAAAACATGAATATAATAATATTAATCAAAATGCTCTTAAAGGCATGAGTAATTTGAATAATTACTTCTTAAATTTAAATTTTATACATTTATATTTTAGTGATAAAATCTAATTTAATAATAAATTTTACTTATTGATTTAATAATAACAGAGTTTGAATAATTAATTCTAAAATCTAAAACTTTTATATTTGTATTTTACTCTTCAAAATTTGATATAATAAATTTCACTAATGGATTTACTAATTAACGAAAATCTGAGTGTAGATAATTAAGGAAATTTGAGTAATTTGGATAATTAGTTCTAAAATTAAATTTTATATATTTATCTTTAATTTATTAATTCATAAAACATTAGTTTAGATAATTATTATTAAAATTAAATTTAATATATTTGTTTTTTAGTTATGAAGATCAATTTAATAATAAATTTTATTATTCAGTTTAGTAGTTAATGGAATCAGGAATAGCTTGGTTTGGTTTATCAAGTAACGTTAATTGGTAAATCAACTGATAAAAAATTTAATATATCAAATTTTCAAGACCAAAGACAAATATAAAAAAAAAAAATTCAAAGTTCAAAATTAATTATCCAAACTCAGTTATTTATTAAATTAATGAGTAAAATTTATTATTAAATTAGATTTTATCACTAAAAAATAAATGTATGAAATTTAAATTTAAGAAGTAATTATTCAAATTACTCATACCTTTAAGAACATTTTGATTAATATTATTATATTCATGTTTTTAAAAAATAAAAATAAAAAGTAAGATATAATTTTTTGAGAAAAAAAAGATGCGAGAGAAATCGATACCAATATAAAAATTCACTTATTTAATAGATATTTACAAATATCTTATTAGATTTCTCATTAAACAAATAAGGGTAAAATTGTTAACTTATAAAAAGAGTATTAAATATCTCTGAATTCATTAATTTAATAATAAAAGTAAAAGTGTCAATATATAAAAAAATGGTTCTAGGAGGCTACGGTGGATTTTTCACTGTAGCTCCTTATAACACCATAAAACAGGGCCTTTGGCATTAAATTTTTTTTCTGTCTAGCATTATAATCAATTTTTTTAATATATGTATAAATATATATAAAAAGAAATAGTTCAATCCAAAAATTCACCTATATTAGGTGTCAATCGAAAAGCACTACATGTGAATGCATGTGAAAGAATATTAAATATATGTTGCATTTTTTGTCATAACTTTATGAATAATTAAAATGTAAATGTAATTAGGAGTAATAGTCAAAGAAGTAAAACATTTCATACCTCAACAAAGTATTTGTACACTTAAACGTCATAAATCCAAGTATCTACACATAATCAATCATTAAATTATCCATAAGAGGTAATCTGTTTCTATTTCTATAGTGTTTTATATATATTAGTTATAGTTTTTGAACAATTTTCATCTATATTTATTTTTTTCTTAATATTTACATGATTATTTTGTGTATAATGTTAAATACGTTTTACTGTAAATCAATTATAATAATACACATTTCAATAAATATTTTATCTTTTGCTTTTACTAATGGGCATTTACTTGTGTGCGAAGCACGTGAATTTCTCGCTAATCCTAATGGTTATTGTAACCCACCTGACTTGGCATGGGCCCTGGCGGTTTGTGCGTTGGGCATTTTTTTTTTTTGAGTTTTGTTTTATTGTTAATTAATAAGTAATTCGTCAAGCAATAGTTGAGAAAAAAAAAGTAATCGTCAATATACTGTTAATAAAAATGTAACGTAATGTCGAATTTTCACAAGAGATAAAAACACGATTTCATTTTTCACATTTAAACTGGTCAATCTAAAAATGTAACATCACGTTTTCTTGTTAAGTGTAAATGCAACATATTTTTTACAATATAGCTCATGTGATGTGATATATATGACATGATAAAGAAAGAGAAAGGAGGGTTGAGTGTGAATCCCACGTTCCTAGTGGCACGAATTACACCTAGTCATGTTACATTTTAGCTCTTTCTCAAACCCTTTTTCGGGTATGCTAAGTGTAATCACATACAGAAGCAGTCACACACATGTATATACATTCAGATGGTTGAGAAGAAGAGTGACGCGAAGGATCTACGATCGAGAGCTGTGAGATGAAGTTGCGTCTTTAGACCGACAGAGTGAATCCACGGAATGAAATTGCGCATTTAGAGAATTCGAAAATGCAATGTCATCCTCCATTTTAGCTTATTTTTCTTTTCCAATTATGTTTGGTTGATTAATTTATTACCTACCCGTAAAAAAAAAAAATTATTATTTAATTTTTTCAACTGGTTGATTAATTTTGACATTTGAAGTGATAAAAAGTAAGATAAAATAAAATAATTTGATAAAAATTATGAATTTATAATTCGTATATAAAAATAAATAACTTTTAAAAATTTATAAAAGAATTTTTTTTTAGAGAATCTTAGTTGCTCAAACGCAATAGTTACCTGCCAAGAAATAAAAAAAAAAAAAAGGAAAAATGGGTCTGTGCCGGACTGGGCTGAGCTTTTGTGAACTGAACAGTTGCGAGTCTAATAATCCCATAAAAATCAAAACCTACACGTCAACCGCTGTTTGAACAGGGAGAGAAACGAACGGATAAGTCTCTCGCTCTCTCTACCAGTTTGTTTTTTTGAAAGCGGAAATGTTAGTAAACCCTAGCTTCCATGGAGGACCTCATCTATCGGTCCCTCAGCTCAAGCACTCGAGCCGATACAGACTCTCTCTCTCCTCTCATCTTTGCCCTTGCCATCTTCACCAGAGAAAGACTCCAATTTTGCCACCTTCTTTATCTCTGCTTCCATCGAGAGGAAGGCCTACTCAGTTTAGCATTCAGGCATCAGTCTCGGAGCCGACAAGTAATGCAGGACAGTGTGCGCAGCCTTACTCTGTCAAAATTCCGGTCGGCGATAGACATGTAAGTGAACAGTGAAGCTTGGTCTCTTGCCATTTTCATCCTTTGAACATATTGATTGGATTGTCGTTTATTTTCTTTGAACATATTGATTCGATTTTGTGGTTTTCTTATTACAATTTTGTCTGAAGAAACTTCTTCATGTCGCTAAGTCATTGGCTTTCTGTGTTTCATCTGAGCAAGCATTTCTCTTTGTATACTGGAATGATGCATACCATAAACGGACTAGTGTAGTGTAACTAGTGTTTTAGTTTAGAGTGCAAGTCTTCTATTAAGTTCTATTCAATGTGAAATTAATTGTAAGTGCCACGGAGGACGTAACCAAAATTTATGCAAAAATTGAGGGGTAAGTTGTATTCTATACTGGGTTGTAAAGTAGGACCTATAGCTACATATAATATATTTGGGATTTCCATTAGGAGTGCCATTGATAACGAAGAAGATTGGGAATGGGGTTATTTGAGAAGTTCTAGAGGAGATACGCAGGTTGGAATAAATTCTCTCTATAGGTGCCTGGATTATCCATATATCATGATATCATGACGCATCACCATGCAATGCCATGTCATTACCATGCAATACTATGTTACCATGACATGTTATAATATTAGACTGCATTATACCGTGATATTATGATTCGTCACCATATCAAAAGTACTCTGTTTAGCATGCCTGTATACTTTATGTGGCTATTCAATTTCAAGGTGCTTGTGAATATAGCCAAGAAGCTTGAGAGGATGCGAAGAGACTTTTTACGAGGAGATTTAGGGAATGAATATAAATACCATCTTTCAAATCAGAAAAGGTAGGAGGAATCCCTCGATCACCTCGTCCCCCTTTGTCTTATCGATTTGGATTTGTGGAGGCGGAAATTTCAATTTTCAAGAGAGTGCATCTTTTTAGGCAGTCCCATTTCGATGTAAAGATTTTTGGTCACTAACTTTGGGGGATTCAGGAAGTTTTCAAAAGCTATGGTGCTATGGAGGTGTGCTTTGGTTGCAATTGTATGGGTTCTTTGGCTTGAAAGAAATACTAGAATCTTTGAAGAAAAGGCAAGGAAAGTGGATTACCTTTGGGAAAGAGTTATAGTTTTAGCACTTTTTTTTGTGTGTTTTTTGGGCATCCTTATCCGAGGACTTTGTTGAAATACCTTTATTTTTAATTATGTCAAATTGGGTTAATGTAGGAGCTTCATAGTTGATTGTCGCTTGTTGTTTGGTTTATTTTTTATGTGCCTTTCTTGAGGACTTCTCGTCCTTTTGTTTTTATTGCTTTCTCTTTTAATTTAATTTAATAATAGTTGTTGATTATCTAAAAAAGATTAGAAAAAGTATGCAAACCTATTTGAAACGGGGAGTGTGTATTCAAAAAATTGTGAAATTCAATGAAACTTCATTGAGAAAAATGATCGTGGAGATATGAACATGAGACAGTTTTTGGAGAAGGGTAGGGCTGGTGAAATTCAATAGTGAGTGGGTAGATTGGTCTATGATATTGGGGAAGGGAACTCATGGTAGTGACGGTACAAGTTCGTGAAAAAGTATTAGAGGTTTATTGCATGAATTTTTTGAAGCATTCTTCTATGCATGGATGTATGGAAGTTGTTGAAAATATTTTTTTCCCAAAACTATTTGAGTTAGCAATGGATAGAAAAGCTACTATTGAGAAGTGAAATTCCTCTATAAGTAATATTATGTCATGGAATTTTGATCTAAAAGGATTGAGAGGTTGATTATTATTTGAATTTGACGTATTTTTTATACTCCCAAAAGGTAGGGGAAGGGGAGGATTTGCGTAGATAGTTTAGGACTAAGACAGGTGAATTTACTGTGAAATCTTTCTAGTGATGAAATGATCTGTAGTGTGGAGAATTGTTTTACATGGAAACTTATTTGTTCCTTTGGAACGCCTATAAAAGTTGCCTTCTTTGTTTAGTGCTCAAGGAAGTATTTTCACCAGTGATAATCTTATTGGTAAAGGTATATCAATGTCAACCGGTGCCATTTTTGTAAATTCAAGGACGAAATTATTGACCATATTTTTGTTCACCATATGTGGGCAAAGAAGTTATTGTAATTGGTTATCTTGATTTAGCATGACTTACGTCAAAAAGGTTTTTGTGACTTGGTGGAGTGCAAAAATTAAAAAAAGATTTAGAATATATGCGGAGGGTTATTCCTTTTGTTTTGAATTGGCTTATATGGAGGGAAATGAATAGTAGGGCTTTTCAGAATTCAGAATCTCCCTTGTTTAGAATGAATAGTGTGTGTGTGTGTGTATATATATATCTATCTATTTAGGTTATTTGGCCCAAAGAGCCGAATTTTCATAATTTTTTTCATTTCGTTGGATGGATGTGTAAAACCAGAGGCTATGCTATCCTAGGATTTTTTTTTTTTTTTGGGTACTCAGGTGGCATTCTCCTGATGGCTTTTTAAATATATTATTTGAATTATTACCTATAAAAAAATGAATGGGAAGCTTACTAGTCTGCACACTCACCAACAAAACAAGGCTCAAACTATATGCAATAATAAAATATCTACTTCTTCAAAATGTAATTTACTTCTCCCAGAAAATCAATAAAGGTGTTTAAAGAAATTATGTGAATTTCTTTGTCGTAAGCCAGTTTTCCAACTTCAGTGAATTTTTCCGATGGAGGATGACATTGTGAATTTACTCTTATTTCATCAATTCTATAGCTAAAGGAATGGAATATCATTTTGAATTACTCTCCTTTGGATAAATATGTGATGTTTTTATTTATTTATTTTTTGTTGCAGATATTGGTTGAGACTGGTCATATAGGGAGACAAGCAAGTGCTGCGCTTACAGTGACAGATGGAGAAACTGTATGATATGTGTGACTTTCCCTCTCGCATATCTGTTTATTTGTTTTAATAACTATCAAAACACATAAATTATAAATTCCATTCAGGATCTACATTTAGTTTGATAATTGATAGCTGAACAAGAAGTTTGGCTTTTAGTTACTTAAATCAGATGAGTCATTGCTATGCGATTATCACATTTATCCTTGCAAGTCCTATATGCAGCTGTTACGTACATAAGTATAGAGTATGTTTTTTTCATGTTTTCATTTAATAAAAATTCATAAAAAATTGTTGTGATTGTCCGGTAACTTTAAGCCATTTAAATAAGAGTTTGTTTGATGAAGTTACATGTTTGCGCTAGTAGGTGAATGTTTCCAATTCTTTGGAACTTGCAAGGAAGCCTTTATTGACTTGGGCCGCCCTCTTATATTAGGCTTGGCAAGGGATATGAAATTGATCTGGGTGACAATTCTTTTCTAGTTGTAGCGAATGATGTTTTAGGACCTTATCTGGTGCATCTAACAAAAGAAGGCAAGGGGAAAAAAACAAAAAAAACTTATCTGGTGCTCTAGTGTGTTAAGGTGGTTTGGTCGCATAAAATGAGACTGGTAGATGCTCCAAATAGGAAGAGTCCTAGCATTTAAATTGTGGGCAATGCAAGAGAGCAGGTAGGCTGAAATGTGGATAGAAATAAAGGCAGACATTACTTGATTTGATTTAACAGAATAAATGACTCTTAAAGAGCAGAATGGAAAAAAATGATCTATGTAGCAATCCCATTTCGTTGGAAAAAGGCTAAGTTGAGTTGAGTTGGGATCTGGTGCACTGATGTCTCAAACGATTTAGCTATTTGTCGATGATAAAGCAGAATTCTTTGATTGACGTTGGCAGAATAGCTGACTGTTCTGAAAAGTTAGGTGGACTTCTAGATGTTTGCCTCTTGCTGTATCAAAAGATGGTTTCTTAAACCACTAGGATTCCTCCTGCCAATTCCCTTACGGCGGTATATTATGAAGATCCCTTATAATGGATGGTTTCATACTAGATTTTTTAGGAGAACATTAACAATGCCTTTTTGATTCCATTTTTAAATTTTCATTCTATTATTCTGTAGCATGTAGCCATCGTGGATTGTGGTAGAAAGGTATTTGAGATAGGAAATTTTGAGGTGAGCTCCTATTTTGTAAATGTTCAGGGTGAGAGAGGGACAAGATGTAGTAGCTTCTCCTGTAGAGGCATTTAGTGTGCCAAAATGGCTTTCATAATTCTTCCTTTCATTCGGTTACTTATTTTTTTTCGTGGACAACACTGTTGGGATTGAGAAAAAGGGCATGTGGTATGTTTGGATGCCCATTTATGAAATGGGACCTTCCCTTTCTTAGTAAATATGAGTCTAGAATTATATGGCTGATTCTAGTTGAATGTCAAAAAGTGTTTCTCAAATGGACCAAATATTGTAAAATCCCTGTCTTTTGTATTGATGCAGTATTCAAACTCCTGCTAGATGGATATATTTAGGCGGAATCAACTTGGTTTCAGTTAAGATTTTGAAACTTTGGGGGTTTTTAAATACCGTGACTACTTTTATATAATATATATTACAATGCATGGATAAGATAAGCTTTTTGAGTGAATATTAGAGAATTATTATGTTCCGTTGGAGGGTTTATGTGTGAATTTTATTGTGGCTTCTGCTAGAACTTAGAAGTCCTTAGCTTCATAGGAAGGGGGCTGACGTGCAGAGAAAGGGGACAGTTTTAGCTTGAGTAGAATCCAGATTTTAGCTGAGAGTTCCAATTCAGCTAGGATTTGAAGAATCAGAGCTTGGGTTTCAAGGAATCAGCACTGAGGCTCTTCCTCTACCACTGTGTATGCTAGCTGTGATTCACTGTTTCATCATTGTCTAGATCTGGTAAACTACGTGATTCAGTGTTAATTTTTCTTCACATTTGAAGAAAAATCAGTCATATTTAATTACTTCATCTTGGTTCAAAGTCCTCTTAAATGCGGGAGCTGTACTTCTTTGATGTTTGCAGTTATACAGCCAGAAATTATCATTGAACTTTATGTACATTTCAAGATATTTGCTTCTCAGTATCTACTATTCGCATTGTTATATTTCCTTGCTGTTTGTATTTTATTAGCATCAGTGCTAATAGAACCTGGCCTATTCTAGTTAGTTGTTTGCAACCAACATGTAATGCTTCATTAAATGATGTCTTGAATGGCACTGGGTCTATATGCTGCCTGTAAAAAAATAATGGATTTGTGCTTCTTCCTCTAGATTGTCTATACATCTGTTTGTTTGGCTGATGTTCCGAGCGAGCCTTCTGATTTTTTCCCTCTCTCTGTAAATTATCAAGAGCGTTTTTCAGCAGCTGGTCGAACAAGGTATGCTCACACTTTTTTCCTCTTCTGTAATTTTATTTACTAACTGTAATGAAGGAAGTTTATATTGTCTGTTGATCTGCGAATGTTTCAGTGGGGGGTTTTTCAAACGAGAAGGGAAGACAAAAGATCATGAGGTATAAGTCACTGTTGTTTAAATACTAGAAAATGGCGGCAAATTTAATGTTTGTCGACCATATTATTTGCAGTTGCTATTATTTCCCATTTCATTTGGATGAATTGGTCCTAGGAAATTGTTAAAAGTGGTCTTGCAGTCCTTGTAATTATGTTTTTTTTTTTTGGGTAAATAAATATTCATTGAAAAGCGCATCAAGGAGTTGCAACTCGTATTCAAAATGCCATGCAAGAGATATAACCAAACCAAATAGGATTTGGAATAGTTTAGGTGTAGTTTGCTTAGTTATAAAGGGCTTGTAACATCAGATTTTATACATTCAATTCTTAGAACTTTGTGTAATGATATTGTTTTTGTAGATTCAAGGACATCTATCAGTCATATTCGGGAATGAAATGCCTCACTATTGCTTTAGCTTTGTATGTACATGTTTGTGAGGGCTTAATCCCCTATTTACGTGTCTAACCAATATCTTTATTATGTGCAGGTTCTAATTTGTAGATTGATTGATAGGCCTCTCCGTCCAACCATGCTTAAGGGCTTCTATCATGAAACCCAAATACTATCCTGGGTACTGTCCGCGTGCATTGTTCTTGAAGCATTGCATTTTTTTTTCCCAGATTTCTTGATACTCCGCTTACAATTTTTGTTCACTTAGTTGCTTTGTAACAAAAGATATATTAATATCCCATCTACTTGTGACCTTTTACTTAATGTGTGTATTTTTGGTATGCTTGCGTCACCATTTATCATCTTAATTTGTATTCAATTTAGAAATTTAATGATATGGTGCACTTGACTTGCACGGTGTGGCATTAGCACTTAGGCAATCAGTTACAATGTGATTTGATTTCCATTAAAGTATCGATAAATTGTTGATAAGCCATTATGCTAGTTAAAAAAAAAATCGCTGAGTAGCCATTATCTAGTTTGTTGATTTTTTGATTTGCATTTATGCTTGAAAAACCAAAAAATGCAATGGAGAACAATCACAATCAATCACAAAGAGAGCGAAGACACAAGATCTTAATGAGGGAAACCTAGAACAACTCCTAGGTAAAACTTCGAGTCTATATGGTGACTAACCCGAAAATCAATCTACTATGAAATCAAAAGGTTACAAGAGATTCACCGAATACAAAGTAGAACTAGACCCCGTCTTAACTCTATTCTTCCCTTGCTCACTTGAACCCGTGATACACCAATTCCGTAGATTGACTCTATTTTTGAACCTGAACGAAATCTCCTAGAACCCAAAGTTGTAACCCTTACCAGAGAAAACCGTTTAGAGCTACTATCAATTTTATTAGTGGAAGAGACCAAATTAGTTGAGTGAGAAACAGAGGGTCTTGTCATCTTTACCTTTTCAGTGGTTTCTAGCTTTGCGTCACTGTATATAATATATTGAACTGTTGATGTCATGACATGCCAACTTATTAATATCCAACTTTTGGATATATATCCCCATATATTGAGGGTTAAGGGAGCACTGACTGTTATAGACTCCTGTTTGACACTTGTATCCAAGTCCGTGCAACATCGATTGGCAGTGCATTTGCTGAACTTGATGCTCCTAATTAATGCTTGCTTGCTCATTAGTTCATTTCCACCTTTCTTGCTTGACATTTCAACTCCACGAATCGTCGCTATATTATAAGTAAAAATTGGAAAAAAAAAAAAAAGTGAGAATAATAGAACTTCCATGCTCACCATATACTTGCAGGTTTTGAGTTATGATGGTTTGCATCCTCCTGATTCCTTGGCAGTCACTGCAGCTGGAATTGCCGTGTAAGTTTATGAACTTTTTCTGCACATATAGCTATTGAATGTTTAGACCTGATTAATATTGGAAGCTTTTGTTGTTCAAGTCCTAATTACTTGAGTTTTACAGAGCGCTTTCAGAAGTGCCAAATTCAAAAGCTATTGCTGGAGTTCGGATAGGCCTGGTTAATGACAAGTTTGTTGTGAATCCAACAACGGTGGAGATGGAAGCCTCAGAGTTGGATTTGTTGCTAGCTGGTACTGACACTGCAATTTTGATGATAGAGGTCAGTAGTGCTTCACCCCTATGTTATTCATTGAAAGCTGATGGTTTTTAAGGCGTACACACAGATATTTGCGTATTTGTTCATCGAAGCATGACCAGGTTATTGTTTATAGATATTTATCCCAACTCTGCCACAATGTTACTTTGGGTTTGAATTGTGTTGAATGTCCTTAACTTTGTCATGGGCATAGATTTGTAAATCAAGTCATCAATTCTTTGGTCTTTCACTTTGTTATTTGTGTGATCACATTCCTTTTTGTAGAATATTCTTAATACCTACAAATAATTATGTGGGCTCTGTATGGTGGCATGATGCTTTTTGTCTTACCAATTGATTGCTTGACATCTAGGAAGCCACAGTAAAGGACACGCCATGGACTCATTTTGGACTTGTTCGCAGACATATATTGTATTAGTGTTAGACTCACCTTAAAAATATCATTTTTTTTTTTATAATTTCTTCATGGACTTTGAAGCCATGGAATGCAGTTTATTATCATTTTTGGACGGAATGTAACCTTTATGTCATTTCTTTGTTGACTTTGAAGTCATGAAATACATGATTTTAATTCAAGTAAGTGTTATATTGCATCGTTTCTATTGTATTTGAATAAAATATTAATATCTAAGATGTATAAAAGTATACAAGAATATATATTTATAATAGTAGTAATAATAATTAGTTAGTTGACCAATTTATTATGCTAATACATTATGGTGTATTTTTGGGCATGATTTAGTATGTCTCAATATGACTATTAAATTATTATTTGACTAGTGTTTTGTGTCAATTTCTTAAGAAAAGATTTGGCTGTTTTGATGGAATAAAAATGATTTTCTTTTCCTTGTTTTTCACTCAATGTGTCTTAATCTCTTTTTCCCTGGTTACGTGCTTACAATGAATGTTCGTTTCATTTTGGTCTTTACGTTCCTTCCCATTTTATTATTTGGGAAGGACTTTGGTTATCAGATACTCCATGTAAAAGAAGGAATGCTTTTTGCACTTTTCAATTCTTAAAATGTTCCTAATCACTTTATTCTTTGTTTAAAACATTGAATTTATATGCTTACCAAGAGATATCACAGAGATTACACTGGAAATGATACAGAACATCTTACCAAACAACTGTAGATTCACCATCTTGACCAAACCATGTTATTTGTCACAGTGAAAAAACTTCCAGTCAACTTTGAAGAATACTGCTGTTGATCTTCTCTTTGTGGCATACATTACTAATATGTATCAATTTTATCACTTTATTGCCTACGAGTTTGTTAATTATCAGTCTCTGTCTTCTCATTGATATGTGTGAACTAATTCACTGCAGGGTTATTGTAATTTTCTCCCTGAAGAAAAGTTGCTGCAAGCGGTAGAAGTTGGGCAGGTTGTTTATCTAAGTATGTTGCTTATTTTGCTATTGAAAGACTACAAATTTGATTTTGATGTGGTATTTATTTGAAGCCAAGTGCTGTAGCACTTGTTTCTCGTTTCTGTATTCATGCTGGTTTCTTGCTTTAATTCATATATTATTGTTTTTAGTAATTCTTGCACATTCCTATTAACATATTCTTGATATCTGGCTCATGTATACTTAGGTTTTCTTTAGGATATTCTGATACACACGACTTGGATTTATTTATTTTTTTTTAATTTTTATATTTATGGTTTTTGACCCCTTGTTTTGTTTTGTGAGAGTAGTGGGTTATAGTTTGTTTTGTTTTGTGAGAGTAGTGAGTTATAGTTCAAGTTGTTCCACTTTTTTAGAGATAATGCAAGTGGGCAGAGCCCTGGGAGATCTACCTGTCTCTCCCCTGCTTGCACAGACACGTGGGTGCACCTGCACACCTCTGCATGCTAGATAGGTGGGCACACAAACATGCATTCTTTCAATACAGTATATTTGTATTGCACCTCAAATACAAGATAGGATGATTTTATTGACAAAAAAATCATTCTGTGACTGATGTGGGTCCCTCCTGAATGCTGTTAAATTTGTACGTCCTCATTATTCGGTCAATTATTTTATCGAATTCCTCCTGTGATGGTAAAATATAAGAGTAACGGTGTACGCCATTCTCTGGAAAAATTTCTGTTGTTTTTGTTTGTTCTGTAATTGTTAGGAGTGAGAATTCTGAAGGATAGGTACTCATTGAATACTGAAATATGTCTCCTCTCATGATCCACCATTCGTGATTCTATTTAAAGTAATTCTTCTGTGATTGTGTTGTAATATTCTTCAACATTTGTAGCCATACGTTAACCATTGCCACTGTAAATATCCATGCAATTTGGGCAGTAATCTCCATAGGCATGTAACTTACCTTCTTCAACAATTATCAGGATGCAGTGCGGGCAATTTGTAATGAGATGGATGCTTTAGTGCAGAAGTGTGGGAAACCAAAAATGCTTGATGCAATAAAATTACCACCACCTGAGCTATATAGGCACGTTGAAGTATGTATTGTTTCTTTCCTTCAGTTGAAAAAATTAATGGATCTTTGTTCTCCTTTGAATTTATTCAAATTTCAACCAGTTGTATTCTCTTCTGGACAACCAATTAAGAGGATTTAAATTATTAATTCTGAATATGTTTCTTTTTTATTATTTTTTTAAATTGATAAGTATTAATTTTGACTACGTTGATCATTTAAAACTTATTGCATATCCTATTATTTAAGCTATGCTTAGCTTTTTCAGCATTCGGATTTGCAATTTTTTCTGTAATCACAATCTCTTTATTTCTTATATAGTGGCAATTAATTTATATTTTATGTATCATATGCAGGAGATTGCTGGTGATGAATTAGTCAAGGTGCTACAAATTAAGAACAAAATACCAAGAAGAAAGGCTCTCACATCACTGGAAGAGAGAGTTTTAACCATACTTACAGAGGAAGGTTATGTTAGCAAGGTTGAGGCTTTTGGAGCTACCGAAACAATACAAGAACTGACCGAGGATGAGGATGAGGATGAAGAAGTTGTGGTGGATGGTGAAGTGGATGAAGGTGATGTTCACATTAAGCCAGTTTTGCGAAAGCCTACCCCATTGGTAAAGTTCAATTCTTTTAGATCTTATATTTGCATTGATGTTTGACTATACATGCATTTTCAGGTCTTGTATTTGCTCTGGTATTTGATTATACATGCATTTTCATGTTAAGACACCTCCCCCCCCCCCGGCGGGGCCCTGTGACTAACATACCTTTTTATATTCTTTGAATATACTATGCTAAGTTATTGATTTTGATGGGTTTTGCAAAATTTGATTATCCCTACTTGATGTCAGCTTCAATTGGGACATGTATGATAGAGCCGTGATATCTATACGGAGACTAAAGAGTTTCTTATCACACATCAAGGTTCATCGTTAAGCCCGTATTTATTTGCCTTAGTTATGTATGAGATTACAAGATATATTCAGGATGAGGTGCTTTGGTGTATGCTATTTGCAGATGACATTATTTTAGTAGATGAGACGAGAGAAGAAGTAGATGCTAACTTAGAGTTGTGGCGTGAAACGTTAGAGATAAAATGATTTAGGCTAAGTCAATGCAAAACGGAATATATGGAATGCAAGCTTAGTTAAAGTAGGACAACTGGTAGCATAGAAGTAAGTTTAGGCATATAAAGGATTGTAGAGAAAGAACACTTTAGGTACCTTGGATTTATGGTGCAATAGGATGGAGGGATTGATACTGATATAAGTCACAGGATTCAGACCGGGTGAACGAAATGGAGGAATGCTTCAAGGGTCTTGTGTGATTGGAAAATCCCCTTAAGGTGAAAAAAGGCATTATAAGATGGCGATAAGACCAGCATTGTTATATGGATCAAAGTGTTGGACAGTAAAGCATAATCATATTTAGAAGATGACAGTTACGGAGATGAGAATGCTAAGACAGATGTGCGGGATCATAATGAGAGATAGGATTAGGAATGAGGAGATTAGGGACAAAGTAGAAATAGCATCGATTGAAGATAAAATAAGAAAAAATCGATTAAGATGGTTCGGCCATGGTAGAAGACATCCAACGAAAGTACCCATTAAAAGGTGTGAAAATATGAAGATTGTCAAGAGTAGGAGAAGGAGAGGGAGACCCAAGAGTAGTTGGAAAAAAATTATTAAACACGATCTTATCACATGGATCTAACAGAGGACATAGACAGATTTGAATAGTGTTATTAAATCCATATAGCCGACTTCACCTAGTGGGAAAAAGCTTGATTTGGTTTGGTTTGGTTTGGATGTTAGCTTCAAATAGGCCTCCTGAATTATGCATCAGGGTGGACATTTCTGCTCTTTGGGAACATTGAAATGTGATGAAGGATCAAAATAGTTGACTTTGGTCTTTCTGTGACCATAAGGAACACAAGCAATACTAATTACCCCAGAATATTGTTGAAGGTCCCCCCCCCCCCCCAAAAAAAAAAAATTCTCCCTCTGTTGTTTAGGAGGCACATTGTTACGACATTGCTTTTTCCAAATGTTTTTTAAGTCTTCACCATTATTCGATTGGCATGGGTCTGCTTGTTTTGCCAGGAAAATGTTGGGAAAATAAATTTTGTAGTCTTTGGTTGCTACCCATTTTTTATTCCAACAACTATTTTAATTTTTTCTTTTTTTCTTTACTATTAACTTTACTGTTACAGCTCTCTATCTCAATCTGTTGACTGATATGCAGTCCCACTTCAGAAATTGTATCAGGTGACTGACATGGTAATTCAAGAAAATGAAAATGGGTACCCAATTTTGTGGGGGCATGTTTGTGAACTTTTTTGTTAATTGTGTGAGTGAGTGTTTGAATGTAATTATGAAACCCTTAAGATTAATATGTCAACCAAAGTAATTATCTTAAAAATTAGGTCCCAATTGTACTTATCCTGCAGAGTTTTCTTCTCTTTCCCCCATTATGAATATGCAATCTTTCACTTGCCCCCTATAAAGTGTTAAGACACTGGTGTCATTTTGATAAGTTTCCAACATGCTGGCTTTTACATATAAGCTTTCCTCTCTTTTTCCCCCCATCTATTTATTTTCACTTATGGTTGTATCATCATAATTGTACCGTTGTTATTACTAATTTGTGGAATTTTTTGCAAAAGCTGCTATTCATGTCGCTCCCACAGATTCAGAAATCATGTTTGCCGATTGTAGAACAATTTGTACAATTGCATTAGCTTGATTATATTATGGATTCACTTTATTTTCTGATGTCAGTTTGTTTCCATTTCATTGAGTAATCATTTTGAATTGATGGGCTAATGAATTGTGGTTAACATTCTCAGTTATCCAAGATGATTTATGATTTAAAATCGTTGAGTCAGACCTTTTAACTCATCAATTATTTTCCTCTTCTAGCTATTCTCCGAGGTAGACGTAAAACTTGTATTCAAAGAAGTGACATCCAAATTCCTGCGCAAACGTATTGTGGAGGTATGAATGTTCATTCATTGGGGAACATGCAGCCTTGTTCATGTTTTTAAAGTTACATTTTATCCTTCTGTTTTCAGTTATTTCCTCTCTCAACCTTACTGTTAAACATTTTCATGGAATTGAACTGGGAAGTTCCCTTGTTAGTAGCAATGATTCAGCCTATTGATGGTGAGGGCCGGACCTAGGAAACTTGAGGCCTAAGACCTTCATGAGGCTTATGCAGATATATAGATACGTAGATTGCACAAAGAGAGGATGTGTTGTGAGTGTTACGTTGAGAGGGTGGAAATCTTATTTATTTTTTTCAAAGAAAAAAATGTATTAAAATTTTTTTATATTGATATTGATAAAAAAAAATTAAAATATAAAATTTTCCAAATAGTTTAGTTTAAGATAATATAACTTTTTTTAGCAAATTTTTATAAAATCCCTTGAACAAAAACATATATACATTAATAGATTAGGATAAAGACAAAATATTTTCTGAAGAGAGAAGAAGAAACAATGGGTTTTACATATTGATTTTTTTAGACGGGGCAAATTTTCATAAAATCTCTTGAAAAAAATACATATACACATTAATAGATTAATGGGGTTAAAAACAAGATTTTTTTTGAAGAGAGAGGAAGAAAACAATAGGTATTACAAATGTATGTTTTTTAGAGAGAAAAAAATTGAGATTGATGAATAAAGATCAGTTGGGAGAGAACATACGTATTTCTTAAAAAGAGATAGGAATGAATAGATAGATTTTTTTAGAGAGAAAAAAAAATTGAGATGAATGAATGAAGGTCAGTTGATTGGGAGAGAATATAAGTGTTTTTTAAAAAGAGATAGGGATGAATAAATGAAGGTGAGATAAATTAATTTTGCTGATAAAATCTTTGAAAAGGAGAAAGCTATAAATAAATGAGAATGAGAGAAACTAATCTGGGAGAGATTCTCGTAGAAAATCTAAGTGTGAGGAGCGTAATTTTGTTAATTAAATTATATTAAATAAGTCTTGCGCTTAAAAATTTTTGCTATGTAATTATCACCACATAGATGTAGAAATATATATATGGGATAACCACCTATATGTATAGTGATATAATATATATATGGGGCCTTATCCAAATTTTGGGCCCCAAGTCATTCGCCTTAATTGTCAGTTGGTAGGACCGGCTCTGTTGACGATAAGATGCATTAGAAAGAGTGAGGGTAAGCATTGGCGTGACTTGTAAGGTTACCCTGCACAGGCTAATGCCTCATGCATTAGGCCTCCCTTAAATACCCTAAAAAGAGTTGTGCATCTTGTTTTTGAATTGTTAGCCATATTCAAATTTTTATCTCACAAATTTTATATTTTCTAATTTTTACTTCTTTTTTTTTTTTTTCAAGAGACTTTAT
>QLOD02000013.1:7978212-7990518 GCA_003260245.2 Sideroxylon spinosum | reverse complement strand
CTTTGTTTTACCTGAAATTAATCTAAATGACACCTCAGTCGTAGATTATTAGTAAAAGAGTTATTAAAAGATCCATTCCCCCCAACCCTTTTTCTTGCTTGCTTTTTTTTGGCTTTCACTCTTTGCAAGTTTATGCAACTGCATAGCTTTGATTAATCATGGCAAGCTAGCGAACACATGGCTAACTAAATGGGGAATATCTTTTTATTAAAGTTCATTGACCTGACACAACCTCAATGATATGATATTTTATTTTCTGTTGTGATTGTTCAGGGAGGGAAAAGAAGTGATGGGAGAACTCCATTTGAGATACGCTTGATTAACTCACGATGTGGATTACTTCCTCGAGCACATGGAAGTGCTCTTTTCACACGTGGGGAAACACAGGTTTGTTGAAGTGTGATTTACTGCAGAAAACAGGGAGTCAAAGATAAGCTAATTTGACATGTCCAAGCATACCTATGAAGGCCGTTTCTAGTGCTTTGTCCACCGTTTTTATCATTGAAAAATTACATCAATAGAGCATGTTTTTTAGCATATCTTCTATTTGTGACTATGTCAGACTTTTGAATTATCAGAGAGAGGGGGGTAGTTCTGTAAATGTGTTCGTTCCATTTCTGTAGACACATCACGCATGCCTTTCACCGTGCTTGCAATCAACTAGTGATTTTTCTTTCATAATGAAGATATCTATACATTTTAACCTGCATTCTCAAATGTTGTCATTCAAATTGAGAATATCATTTGACTCTGACCATCTAAGGTGAAACCTATGTTGCCACCCTCAGTGATTCTAGTAACTTTTTCCAGCTTATATTGAAAATTCATTTTCCTTGTTTCCCAGCTGAACACTTAATCATCTTTTCTTGGTATTCTCCAAACTTGTTGACACTTCTTGATTGCCCAAAGTTATGTACTGTTAGACTAGTTGGTCTTATTTTTATACTTAATTTCAAGCATTCGTTACTGTGTTTGTCACCTTAAAGGTGCATGGTGAGTATACCACTCAAACTTACTTCCATGGGAGATATATAGTTTCCATCCCTTCTAAATAACTGAGTTGAAACTTTGGAGCGTTTTACATACATTTATATCCTAGCGATCTACTTCCCTTGGTGATCGAGATCACCAGGACTACAATCATAAATCTTTCGTCTTCATGCAATGCAGATCTTATGTACTCTGTCATAGACTGGTATCTATGTTCCATATGTTCAAGAACTTTAAAGCTGCCAGGTGGCAACAATTTGGGGCTCTATCTCTTTACTTGGTTTGGTAGCTAGTACTAAACTAAATAACAGTACTATCATTAGGGGTAATGCCTAAGGAGATTTAAAGGACCCCCAAAACTGTCTATGGTTTTAGACTTGTTTCGGTTTAATGTCCAAAATTGCAGTTTGAGTGCATATGAAATTGTGTTATATATTTACTTGTATTTATCTAATATTTTGGTTTTCCAGTCACTTGCAGTTGTTACACTTGGAGATAAACAAATGGCACAAAGAATAGACAACCTGGAAGGTGCAGATGAATTTAAGAGGTTCTATCTTCAGGTACACCCAACCCACCCCAAACACAACAGTGCCTTTCTTTCAACCACTTATTCTCTCCTGTTAGCATTAATTTATGGGAAAATGGTTGCATGGGGATGTACTTAATTTATTTATTTATTTTTTATAAGCCATTTATTGACAAATGCATCAAGGGAATGCCACCTTACCCACCACCCCCCCCCAAAAAAAAAGGCTCAAATAAAGCATCAGATTATCGATCCATATTCCCAATCAAAAGAACAAAAAATACGCAAATCATTTTCAATACCCCTGGGTGGCCAACTTTGCTAAATAGAGAATAATACACTTCTCAACCTAAGTACTCTAAATTTTGAGACATTTTTCTATTTCTCTCCTTCCAAATAAGCCATCACATACAAAATGGAAAGAACCTCCAAAATTCTTATTTCTTTTGTGAATTGTTGCTAACCATCAAGATTCAAAAACTTGCCTGCCCTCCTTGAGAAGAAGAATAGCCATTGCCACATTTCATTGAAATGGGTATTCCATCGCAATGACATCCCCACTTCACTTGAGCGTATCAAACAAAGTAATGGAATTGAAGCGTGAGAATGGGCATTCCATTGTACAAAAGATGGCCTTAGCCTTGACCTCCATGGGCATAACCTTTGTTTTTATTTTAAACAACTGAAATTTCTATTGCCAGATATAAAAATTGGATTGGACAACACCCCACATAAGCAAATGTTGGACAAAAGATGTAATTGCTAAATAGAAACATTGATATATTTTGGCTTTGTTAACTTGTGAGGAAATTTTGGACCCAAATATTTTTCTTTTGGCTGTTTCTAGTACAGGAATCTGCTGTGCTATGTTCTTATTCTTAGCTTGCTAACTGGAGTTACAAGTCAACTTCGTGTCATTTGTGATGCCAGTCTTGCTCTGTATAGAGCTAGGATTCCTGGATACTCTCTTTGCAATCTCATATATGCTTGACTGTCTGCGCGACTGAATTGTGATAATTTGATTGTAAACCTTGCATATTCAGATTATCTGTGCTTTATTCTCTAACTTGTCTTAATAGAGGTCCATATCTTATTTTTGAACTCCGATATTTTAGTTTATTTTTGGAAGCTTTCAAAAATTTACCTGACTGGTTGAGGTACCTTTGGTTCAATTTTTCAGTACACATTTCCTCCATCATGTGTTGGGGAGGTTGGGCGAATGGGAGCACCCAGCAGGAGAGAAATTGGTCATGGAATTCTTGCAGAAAGGGCTCTCGAAAGTATTTTACCTTCTGAAGAAGATTTCCCTTACACCATACGTGTTGAGAGTACCATCACTGAAAGCAATGGCTCTTCAAGGTGGAGAGGCTATGTTAAACAAATAGAATGCTATATAAATACATATATATATTTATTCTATTTTATGTTTCATGAATGGAGGGCAAAACTTACTGCATGTTCATTTACGTATCTTTTCTTTCTATTCATAATCTGTACATCAAATCATGTAGTTTTTTGTTCTTTTGTATCTTAATTTCATTATTATTAGGTGGCAATAAGCCTCTGTTTGTAGGAGATGCTCAGCCTTGCAATATACAGTTAATATTTCAAGCACATGTTCTGGAATAACATCAGGAAACTTGGAAAGCATGTTCATTTTTGATGCCTTTCTGCTCGGCATACATTAATATCAAGGAGTATTATTGTTTCAGTATGGCTTCTATTTGTGGTGGATGCTTAGCCTTGGAAGATGCTGGGGTCCCAGTGAAGTGCTCTATTGCTGGTATTGCAATGGGTATGGTTTTGGACACTCAGGAATTCGGGGGAGATGGAACCCCACTTATTCTTTCTGACATAACTGGATCTGAAGATGCATCTGGGGACATGGATTTTAAGGTATTGTCTTGTGGATTTCTTCTGTATTTACTATATTATATTCAGTTTGTTTTCAATCTAAAGCTTGGTAGACGTATGTACATGTGGTTAGACGAAAATCTTAATAAAACCAAAAGCATGTGGTTAGACAAAAATCTTGATAAAATAACAAGTTTGCCACATTGCAGAATTAGACATAGGAAAAACCTAATTAGCTAGTGATTCTATTGCTGCAGGTTGCTGGAAATGAAGATGGTATAACTGCGTTTCAGATGGACATAAAGGTCTTACATAACTTATATTTCAATTACATTGAGTTTCTTTTAAATGAGTGAGCAAGTGTGTTTTCATTTCTTGTCTTTCCTTATTCTGGAATGACTCTGTTTTCTTTGAGGATATTATACCTTTTTCTTATTCTTACTTTTTCCTCATGATGATTTTCATTATTTTTCTTAAATCAGCTTGCTATTTTGTCTTTTGTCCATTATTTAGGTATTGTGTAAAATTGGTAGTTAAAATTCATTATAGCACGTTCTCAATGACAGGTAGGAGGAATTACTTTACCGATCATGAAACAAGCACTATTACATGCAAGAGATGGCCGAAAGCACATTCTTGGTATATTACATCTGCACCATAATTTATGACTAGTATTCATTGTTGAAATCATTATTTGTTTAATACTGCAGCAAGAATCAAAATTTGCTTGGTTTGATTAGCACGAAAATGGAAAATATTTTGGAAATGTTTAAAACATATTTCGAAAGTGGGGGAAAATTGGAAACTACAAAGAAATATGTGAAGGCATAAATTCAAATCTATTTGCTATAAAAGCTTAACAATAACCATATTATTTTGATATAGTATGCTATATTTTAATGTACTTTACTGTGTTTCGGAAAACAGAAAATTTTCAGCCATTTTGATAGGAACAAATCAAAATTTCGTTCCTTGCACTTGGGAAATACTGTTTTTTTTTTTCTTTTTTTTTTTTTCTTAATCTTGACCTTGTAAAATTTTGTTCTTGAGTCAAATACATTTTTCTTGTGCTATTTGGTTTAGTTGGGAAATAAAGGGTATCTCACATTCTAAACTACGTAATGTTTGATTTTATCTTTCTGGCATTCTTTTAAATCTTTTTGTTTTGAAATTTTCAATGGCTAGCATTGATATTCTTTCTGCTTTTGTTTTACACTTGCAAATGTATCCATGATCCTATCCATGAGTATTGCTATCTAGTCAAACAGTTTGATGCTGCTATCCATTAATTTACCTTTCTGGCCTAATCATCTAACTCAATTCCCTGGTGATGAATCCATTATATGAGCATAAATTAAGATCTAATTTTTTATGCTGAGAAATCACATTATATTTATTTGGTCCTCAACTTTGCCAGGAAAATTGCTTACTCCTCTTCCTTTTAATTAAATTCAGGTGAGATGTCAAAGTGCTCTCCATCTCCTTCAAAAAGGCTTTCCAAGTATGCTCCACTGATTCATGTTATGAAGGTTTGTTAATCTTCTAGATACCCACTTCATTGCATGACGTGTTAAAAATTCTGCTTTCATTTACATTGTTCATGTATAGGTCAAGCCTGAGAAAATCAACCTTATTATTGGTTCTGGTGGAAAGAAGGTGAAAAGTATTATAGAAGAAACTGGGGTGGAAGCCATTGATACGCAAGATGATGGAATAGTAAGCTAAGATGAGTTCACCTTCAACTTTTTGTGTCATGTTATTTTATGAGTACTGTGATTTTACACATTGGGTTTTGCAGGTGAAGATTACTGCCAAGGATCCATCAAGCCTAGAGAAGTCGAAAGCCATGATCAGTAAACTGACAATGGTTCCAACTGTTGGCGATATCTACAGGTTCCCCTAAATCCTCCCTTTCTCTTGCTTTGATATGTGCATGCGTATTGGCTAGAATAGTTGTTTTTAACTTAATATATATTGTGTTGGACCAATTTCCTATTAGTTTTAAGTTTTTTAAACAATTGGTGACTTACCGTGGCATAGAGTTTTGGACCTAGGAGGTCTTGCGTTCAAGTCTTGTCTTGTTTGTTCCTGTGCAGTCTGTTTTGTTTGTATTAGTGCAGCATGTTTAATTTACTTCGAATGTCACTCTAGTACATGTGCAAGTGGGGAAGCGTATGACGGTAGTGATATGTTGGCTTGACATACATCATTGAGCTCATTGAGCTCATTTCCTGACAATATACATTTTGGGGGTATTTTGCTGATTAAACAACTGCAATAAGTGACCATGTTAGAAATGTTTTTGACTTACCTTGAGCAACTACAAATTCTTGTGACTGGCATTGTCTATTTCCTCAAAATGGGTTTGCAGGTAGATTTAGGACTCATTATGCTGCTTATCAGCATATTTTCTCTATGAAATGTGTTTTGTTTTGATTTATCTGTTGCATTTTTCTTCTAAGTTGAGATGCATATCTTATTCTTTCATGTCTGTAAATTAGGAACTGTGAGATCAAATCAATTGCTCCTTATGGAGTTTTTGTTGAGATAGCACCAGGGCGTGAGGTATGTACTTCATCCCAAACTTCATTTAGCTCAGATCCTTCGATACAACTTTTTTTTTTTCCTTGGCTATATTTGTGAAGGCATCCTTGAGAAGTACAAGAGGAACTTGTTGGAGCTTAGGTTTTAAAAAATAAAGTATATGGAGGAAGAAATAAATAGACGCCAACTACCTGGAATTAATAGAATATTTAATAAATGAGAGAAGAATTATGTAAACAAAATTTCTGGTTAAGGCCTGTCAACAGATTGGGACGGATCTGGACCCAATCTGGGATCGACTTGAGAATTTCCCATCTGTTTAGACAGATCTGATAATCGAATAGATTCAATTATTAACAAACCGGATCTGGATGGATCTGTTCAGATCCAATGGGAGACCCAAACAAGTTTATTCCTCTTTATCTTGATGGTCAACCAGGGTGAAACCTAGCAAGGAGTCTCTTTATTCCACTAAATCATCTAAAATGTTTTCAATTTTATTTACTTTTTGTTGATGTTTGGATCAAGGATTTGTCAAGTGAAAAAATAATAGTGATCCAATATCACTTCTCATGTTTGGTTTGTGACGAAAGGTAGAAAGAAAAACACATTGGATTATAGAACTTAAAAATTATTAAATTAGAAAACTAATTAATTGATTAATGCCTTTTATATTGTTATATTTTAAGCTCAGCTCAATCCAAATAAGAACATTTATTTGGGATTTTATGTTTCCTTCCTTTTTTTCTTACCTTTTTCTTTTTCTTTTCTTTTCTTTTCTTTTTCCTCACCAAATCCTCACTCCAAACACACCCATAACGGTGTTGCATTGATTCTTTTGGAGAATTTGTCATGGATTTTGTTTTTTGTTTTTTTTTTTTTTGTATAGATATACATATATTTTTAATATATATACACATATGTATGTATATGATGCTCTTTCCAAAAAAATTATGTATACATGCTAGTGAGATAGAGAACTGAGGTTGATGTTGGAGAAAGTTGCCTAAGCTTTGATGCTAAACATAGTAGTTAGGGGTGAATAAGAACGAGTGCTTGATCAAGTAATACTGGAGAAGCATGAATCTCTCTCTCTCTCTCTCTCTCACACACACACACAAACATTAATAGATATTATGTGGGAGGAACTAGAGTTGTAGGGATCTGACTATTTGGAAATGTTGCTAGTCGCTAACTATAACAAAGTCATTGGAGATCAGTGAGTGAGAATTAAGGCGGTCTTGGGGGAGGGGGAGAGAGAGAGAGAGAAAGACAGACAGACAGAGTTAATATGGGGATAGTAGTAATAATAATGTGGTGACTTGTATACTCCCAACTTGAGGGAGCGTGTTAGAGCATATTATTGAAATTGCTGATAGTGTGGAATGGGTAATTTATTTATTTATTGTTTTTTTATTGACAGCCATGATTTGCTGTCTTTCCTATTTACTTTTAATTCTCCAATGTAGATACAATACATAGGAGAGAGGTGTTAGAAGTTGTTCCACATCGGTCCATCAAAAAAATTATGTCTCCCTATATAGGAGATGGATTTCCCTCATCTTAATACCTAGATTTTAAAGTTGAGTTCCCCACTATTATGTGTTGCTGGGCTTATTTAATATGGTATCAAAATGAGTTTTCAACTGGGTCTCATCATAGTCTCCCTGAGCCTATGTCCATGCGGGCCAACAGGACACTGTTAGATATTATCTTACATCAGCCCAAAGTAAAATTACTTGTCCCATATAAAAAACGGGCTTCCTTCATCTTGACACCTAGGTTTTGAGGTAAAGCCCTCTACTTTTATGTGTTGTTGGGCTTCTTTAATATGGTATCAGCGCGGATTTTCAACTGGGTCTCACTATAGTCCACGCCGTGCCTACATCTATGCGGGATAGCGTGAGGGAGGTTGTTAGAAGTTGTCCTACATCGGCCAATTAGAAAAATTATTTGTTCCATATGAGAAACGGGTTTCCTTCACCTTAACACTTAGGTTTTGAGGTGGGTCAACTTCTAACACAATGGAGATACACTCCTCTAATTCCTTGTTTTGATACTTTTACAGTTATTTATATGGACATATTTTCTCTTAACAATGTTTTGCTTGGGAAGATATGTTAAAATAAATATTTGTAACATGTTTAAAATAAATGTTTATTTCATGGAGGTTACAATTAGAAAGAAAAGAAAAATAAGACCAAAGAAATCATGTTAATCACAATATTCCAAACTCACTGCAGGGACTTTGCCATATTAGTGAGCTGAGTGCAAATTGGCTGGCAAAGACAGAAGATGTAAGTAATATTATTTGGTATAGGAAATACTCGTAAAGGTAATGGTAGAGTAATTTTTCTGTTCTTATGTTACTGTAGGCTTTCAAAATTGGAGATCGTGTTGATGTCAAGCTTATCGAGGTCAGGAGCTTCCTATCCTAAAATCATGTTTCTAAAACATGATTTTTTCTTAAATGATAAATAGCTTTTGCCTTTCGTTTTTTGAATATGAAACTTGAAAGGTACCTTCCCTTATATTGTTTTTTCATGCTTTTTAACTTCTTTTTCAACCGCCGTTGAAAAGTTCCACTATATTAAAATTTAGTTATCAGCAGTGAGACGAATTGCCTGGTGACGCAATTAAATTGATACCACATTTGGCAGCATTCAGTCTGAGGTTTGGATTTGGATATTGAGGTTAAGTAGCTTTCAGTGCCAGTTCCAAGACTTGTATTCACTGGTGGCAAACACAGTCTAAATGTTACTGTACCCTTGGTCCGTATCATCTTCTACCCCTGCCTTTCACTTCTTTCCAAAGTGCTGGAATTTCATCTATTCCCTTTATGACTTGATTCTCAATCTTTATTGGATTATGAAATATATAAGTTCAAAAGAAATAAACTTTCTCAATCTTTATTTGGTATGTTTGTGCTTCATAACTTTTCTACCCCCCACAACTCTAAATCTTAAAAAAATTATGAAAAATGTTGATCTGGTGATGGAAAACTTCTTTTGTGACCCTTTTTTTTTTTTTTCCCTTTGGCAGCTTAAGAAAGTTTATGGTTTAAAGTCGTGTTAGTGATGGTAATTATTGATATTTTGGAACTCCATGTAGTTTTGTTTAGTAATTAATGAAGTTAATTAAACCTTTTTGCCATATAAATTGCTGTTTTGAGGTCACGTATATGCTTGGATTTGGTTTTACAGAGTTCTTAGCAACAAAACAATAGTTAAAAAAGAAACAAAAAAAAAAAATAAAAATCTCTACTAAATATGAGCATGAAAATACAGATAAATGAAAAGGGACAACTTCGCCTGAGCCACCGTGCTCTACTTCCAGATGCGCATCCTGAGAAGGCCAATCTGAAACTACCCAAGGAAAGCACATCCTCTCAAAAAGCTCCTGACAAGGGTACACCTAAGAAAGTTGTGAGCATGCAGAAGGATGGTTTAGGAGGGGGGAAATTGGAACAGTCCGCCTCTAAAAGCGGCACTGGTGAACAAACAACCTCCCTTGAAAGTGATTCGCTGGAGGACAATCAACCGAAGGATAAGGTTGTCAAAAGATCCATGAGCTCTACCAAAGATGGTGCCTTTCCCATCAAAGGGAAACGGAAAAAGAGTACCAGTGAAGCTGTTAGCAGTGTTTCCAATGAAAGCGAAAGTCCCTTAGTGAATGGAGAGGCTAAAGTTGTATAATAAATGTGGGCATGCAGCGACAGAGAGATTGGATATCATCTCCTTAATGAGATAGATGGTCCTCTGCATAAAAATGGAACAAAGGTACGCGTCACCTGCATCTAGTTTTTAGAGTGAATACTAATTTTTATATTCGCATGGAGAAATTTCCACTCTTTCAAAGATCCGTTATGGAATTGGTTTAGGCATTGAAAACCCTGTTTATCAGGCACTGTCAATTAACCATGTAAGCAAGATCTATCCATGGCTGGCCCCTAATATTATTAACCATGTAAGCAAGATCTGTCTATGGCTGGCCCCTAATAATTAATAATTAACTAACTTTGTTCCATGTGGGAAACAACCTCAGTTGAGTTGGCTGTTTTCCTCTTGATTGAAAAATGGTTGCCCCTTGTGTCTTCTATATGTCTCTCTCTCTCTCTTTTCCCAGTGTGTGCATAATACTTCAAAAAAAAAAAAAAAAAAAAAGGAAGGGAAAGAAAAAATGAAATGAGAGGGCAATGCCCATGCAGAAGAATGGCGAAATCTTATTCTTTAATTTGAAAAAGTAACTGCTATCAGTGGTTTGCAGGAGGCTGTTCAGTTCATCAACCTACGAGTTTGCGCATGTAATGGTGTATTTAATAGTCAAAACGAGCAGAAGGAACCTAATCAAGCGTAGGCACTCTCAGGATTATTATTTTTGGAAAGAGCCGAGCACTCATCGGAAGCCAGGATGTGTGAAATAAGGAACTGTCTTTGATGGGTGATACTAAAGAGTAGGTTGAATGCCCTTCCCCCCGCCTGCTACCATATGTAACAATTTCTTTTATTTTTACTTGGAGCTTGAACTGTATTCTCTTCTCTTCGGATTTGAATTTTTTTTTTATTTAATTTCTTCTGTTTTCGGTTTCTATGCTACTTTACCTGGAAATGCTTTATGGCATAATTTAGCTTGGTTAATCTTGAAATTCGTGTTGCCTAGCTTGGTTAATCTTGAAATTCGTGTTGCCTATATGATTTGAACTTCTTGCTTACCACCATTAGCAATCCATTTGAAGGCATTTTGTGTTCATGCGCAAAAGTGTGCGTCTGGTTGGTTGAAGTAAAAGTTGGTCTGTAGGTGGTAATTGTCTTATCTGAGCAGAATTGTCAAGCTATATATTCACGTTTTTTAAGATTAAAAATAAGTAAATACATTTGAATCATTGAATTTTGATCCGATAACTCTCAAATCTTGATGTCATCGAGTTAACATCGAAACCGATGTTAGCCTTATCTTTTACGAGAATAGGCTTTGTGGGTTGATGTGAGAAACTAGTCTTCCTTTCTCGGCAATCACAGCATAAATTTGAAAGGAAAACTGTATTTCCTGATTTCAACAATGTAGATTTTTTCTTTTCCCCCTTTCTTTTAGAAAATAAAAAAAAATAAAAAAAACTGCCCGGAGATGGGCAAGTATCTGATGAGAAGATGCATACGATCAACTTTCTAGCAAATAAATTGGTTACAAACGAGCCAAATTTGGTGCTTCCCAAGCATACCTGATTGGGGACATCATCTCGAGGGGTCCGGGATGTTCTAAATTTTTTTTTAATTGAGTAATTTTTTTCTAATTTTTTATAGCTGCTTCACTAAATTTGGTTTTATTTTTATTTTGAGAGTTTCTATATTATTTTTATTAAAAAAAAGAAGAAACAATACTCAAAATATAATAGATTAGCAGAAAACTAGTTTGTTTACATCTTTGAGGTTTTTTTTTTTTGATAGTTTTTCTATTATTTATTTATTTTTGTCTTTGATTTTTGTTAAAAAAAATAACATACATGAAAGTTATCAAATACAAAAAATAAAATCAAATTTTGATTGAAAATAAAGGAAATATTGTTTATCCACTTTCTTATCTTTGATTCAAACGTTCAAGTGAAAACGTGAATATGAAGAATTTTTACCTTTTGATGTATACCTTGTGCTCGTAAATAAGGGAGCTCAAGGGTGAGCATCAGGTTGAATCTGAGCGGTTCATAAATAACTTTTATTAGTAATGTTTTATATTATAAAAATAATTACCAAAATCAAGTAATTTTTTATAAACTACAAGAAATAATAAACTTATCATAATTTTATATACTATTTCTAATTACTGACATAAAAAATTATATATACTTCATATGACATGTAAAAATTTTAAGGTAAGATTACATAAAAATGATAATTTCCTACAAATATTCTATTTTAATAATCTCAAGTTCTAAAATGGTGAAAAAGACGAAATTTATAAATAAAAATTTCAACTCCATAAACTTTTATGAAAAATTCAAAAACATAAACATTTAGAATAAAATTCTAATTTAATGAATTGGAAAAATAAAATTTTAAGTGAATAAAGTTTTGTTATAAAACAAGTTAAACCTACTGCATAAGACAATTACACTTGATGCAAAAACAATCACTTATAATAAAAGGTTTATGTATTTAAAATTTAAAAATTTTTTAAAAAACGAAAATTCAATTTTTTGGAAAATTTCCTTAAAAGTTAATGAATTTAGAATCTTGATTTTTTTTTTTGAAGTTTGCATTTTTCAGCATTCCATAAATTGCTCCCATTGAAATGATATATTTTTAATAAAAATCTTTGTTTATAGGTAATTTTCCCTTAACTATTATTTTGGAGCATGGTAATTCAATGTGTGTGTATATATATATTACGCTAGC
>QLOD02000013.1:7916804-7927511 GCA_003260245.2 Sideroxylon spinosum | reverse complement strand
TGATATTGCAAAAGGAAGGTTCCAGCTCTGTATATAATCCTTTACTACCCTTAACAAAGGAGAGAAAAAAATAGTATCTTAATTTTTCTAGTGCTCCAAACAGGAGAAGCAAATCTTCTGCAACCATTTCTCCGTGTCATCTTCCCAAGTCATCAAACTGTTTTCTTTCACCGATTGCTTCCAGTTCACTACATCACAACATGCTTTCATATAGGCTCTTAATAAATCGAGCAGTACATTTTCCCATATAATAATCATCGAGAAGCTATACAGATAATGACAGGCCGATTTTTGGTGTTGGGTCCTGAGACTTAATAGACATTTTGCAAGTTCCAAACCATTGACATTTTCAATATCAACGATCGAGTCAACGTGACGAGCGTTTGATCTCTTCAGCGTGGGCTGTCGACACATAAACTGCATCTAACAATGAGCTGTGAGCCCGTCCATAAAAAACGTATACCAATGCCCCTGCTATCAGCCATATTGAAACTCGGATCCATGTGCTAGCTCTAATCGTTCAGAAAACCAACACATATAATCACATCAATGAATATTAGAGAGAGAGAGAGAGAGAGAGAGAGAGTAATTGACTGAACACTCACCCGAGACTTATTAGTAAGTACGAGTTTACGAGAATGCAGGCAGCAGGCAAAAATGGAACAAATGGGCAAGTGAAACCTGCACGGAAGTGAACAAAACATTTAATCAGTCCGTGCAGAATCTTTCATGCATGTTGCTGGATTCTTTCTTTTTAATCAATATACTTTTTGTTTAATATTATTTTTTTATTTTTTTACGTGGGAGAATCTACTCGAGACAGGCCTGTGGACCCATTTCTAGATAGTGAATCCTCCCGAGATCAGCAAATGCCCCAACCCAAAGATCTCAGATAAGCCACAAATGTTGGAGAAAACTCGCAGGGCAAGTTTGAATTTAGAACCTCTTGGAAAGAGGCCACAAGCTCTGGATATGTTAAGCCCATAACAAACAGAGATGACCAGAGCATTTCTTCATTGACCATACCCAGCAACTTGTTGGCTTTATGCCAACAAAAGCTTGAAAACACAATCTTTTTACCAACGTCATAGAACTTCCATGAATTTCAAGTCCAATGTGGCCGAGCTCTCATCTCCAATAAGTCGAATATAACTTCAAAGCATTAAATTTAACCAATTAATTCACTTTCAGAGTGTTCTAGTTTTAAAGTCTTGCCACCAAAAGAATCCAAGAAATTGACTGGTTATGCACTAACGCCCACTCATCAACACTTAATTTATTTATTGTTTGACAACATTCAATACATCAATATATTTTTATTCCTATGGCCAGGGGGTTAAGGTAGCCTGAGGTCCAACCCGGGACCACGAGCAGGAGATTAAAGAGTCCTACTGTTGGGCTAACTCCTTCACTCCATCCATCAACACTTTATGTGAACAAATTAATATCATCAACACTATATTATTATAATAAAATAAAACATACCTCCCGAGTGTCCAAAGCTGTGCCTTGCATCATCTTGATCTATAGAGGAGAGCACAATCAAGCTGCACAGTAGAAAACTACCACCCACTACGAACAAGGTGAAGCGAGGAATACTAATATGGGACAAGTCGGAACAGAGAGTCAACAAGGATAGAAAAAGAAGCACATAGAAGATCAGAAACTTCGATTTTCTAGAAATATTATGAATCCCAAACTAACCAACCATAACCACCAACTGTAAATATTACTAAGCTGCTGACTTGCTTCTTACTAATTGCATTTTTTGTTTTTTCTCCCTTTTGGCCTTCCGCATGCATGGTTACAGTAAAATCACATTTGCTACAATCCCTTAACACTACATTTCTCAAGCTGAATTAGTGTCCTTTGCTCACATACCTTAGCCATCTAATGGAAAGCCAGGCCAATTTTTCAAGCAAGCCTTGAGGCAACCAAGATGAGCATTAAACTAATTTCCTCATTAAAGAAATGTGCAAGTGAGCCACCAGAGAAATTTATCAAATTTCAAACCAAGATTTTAAGATTAAGAACTATGATTTACAAATCAGTGATAGGATAAATTTCAACAGAATTCTTTGGTTGGATAATTTATGTCTATAATTTCGAAATCAAGAATCTAGTCAAGAATATGCAATAAAATAAATCTCTCTCTCTCTCTCTCTCTCATTATTTGGCAATTCAAAACAACTTGACAAAGTGAATGTCAATAATGTAGGTTGGACTCATTGTCTGTCTAGATAAACAACATTGTTGACAAATAAAGCTGAAAGGTAGTCCTGAATGTAAATGCAACTACTGATTGCCATCGCATATAAGGAGTCTCTTGCCCCTGAGGGCGTAGAAAAATTATATCAGTATATGAAAGTTACAAATTTCGAGTTGACACACCTGGGAAGGTCTCCAGCTGAAGCAGCAGATGCAAGTACAAGGATCCCTGTACACATAAGGGTTATATTCCAAGCAGCAATTTTCCGCCGCCTCAGTTCTTTTCCTTCATCTGAGCAGTTAAAATTAAACCAAATATGTAATCAAAAAGCAAATCCTAAAAAATAAGATGAAGAAACCTTCGTGTTAGCTGCAATTTACAATTGACATTATTGTAGGTAGAAAGTTATACAGTTGATTTGTTCACTAGAAAATATGTTACTTGTCATAATTTCAGCAACAAAGGTTCATTGTAGGTGAGCAAGAAGAATCCATTGTAGGTGAGCAAGAAGAATCCACTGATGTTAGAAGGTCTGCACACAGGAAAAGGCATTCCAAATGGTCTCTCGCTTATTTACTAGCTTTTCTTTTTTGGTAAAGCCATTTTGGTCTATAGCCAATAGTTCTGCTTCATTTTGCTTGTGTCACTGAGATCGCCCCTCTGATGTCATTCGGGGGGGGGGGTGTGAAAAAATAAAGTCGCACTTTTTTATCAACTGTAAGGCTTCCTTTATAACGATAAATGGATTTGGATTAATCTAGTTGAGCGTTTGCCCCCAACCCCAAAATAATAATAATTAAGAGTGAATAAAATAATAAATAAAACTAATAAAAAAATTAATTTCTAGTCACAAGACCATTGTTGGCTGACTTGCATATTAATTTATTGACAAGTGCTATAACAACTGTGGCTGGATGTGTGCAAAAAGTATGTTCTATCTCTAAAGTGTTCCCTGGTTGAAGGTTAAGCAATGTATATTTACAAATTTTTGCAGCTTACCAATTTCACTGTTTCATTATACTGGGAAAAGGGTTTCTCAAATCTTTCCATTAACATTTTTGTTCAATAACTAGGAGGACATTACACAAATAAATAAATAAATAATAAAAAGAGGAGAAAAATAACTATTATTATCTACTTAATTTCTTCAAGGCAGGAAACAGTGGAGCAAATTTCTAAGTACAAGGCCATTGCAGCCAAAAGCATCCAATAGGAGAACTGGAGACATGAGGGAACCAGATTGTGATACCTTGAACTTCTTCCTCCTGAATAAGAGGATATCCAAGTAAAGTACCCTTGTCAGCAAGTAAGTGTTGATCAATACTGTGACCAGATCTATCTTTAGGGTTTTCCCCATCAATCTCCTGGGCATCACGACTGAACTGCAGACACACTGAATCACTCGATTCGTGATGTGATGATGGAAGTGGCACCTCATCCGGTGGAATATATCTGAGTATCAAAACTGAAATTGCTACAGTAGTAAACGCCAGCAATGTACCCACGCTAACCTGCAAAAATCAAAACCCATTACATACGATGGCAGTTGGCAGCATACATCTGCCACTTTATTATGTACCATTCGTAGTGCTACAATGGAATTTTTCAAATGTGGTGGTGCAAATACTTTCTTGCTTACAACGCAACTCAGGTCAACGAAGTTTATTCGATGATCATCATCGAAACCCTCGTCCCAAATCCTTAGAATTTCTGTTTTCAACAAATGTAGGTAACAATTCTATCTGTTATTTGTATCAGCATCTTGTTTATGGGTGAGCATTTCAGATGCAGGCAGACAAGCCCTGAACCTGTGAGCCTATGACTGCATTTCTCAGAAAATTCGGGCAATTATGAACCCGAATTTTGAGACTTTCTATATTAAAAACTTTTACCAGGAACAGGAAGAAGGAAATGGTGCTCGGGTGCAGCCCACATCCACCTGGCATGTTTTCATATTTTAACGTTCATGTTCGTATGGCAGACAGAATCTTCCAAGTAAACATCCCAGCTCACAATAATATCATAACAACTTACCATCCCCGCCAATTGTGAGACGTCCATGAAGAAAGCCAGAGTTGCAGCAAAGATACCAGTCACTATTGTGCCCTTGACCGGAACTTGAGTGTGTTTATTAATGTCTGAAAAAAATGAAGGCAATAACCCATCTCTAGCCATTGCCATCAGGATACGTGGCTGAGAGAAAAACAAGGAATTTTCATTAATCAAGGAATCCCAACATGAGACAATAGATACATAAACATAACGTTGAAATTTTTTCCAGAAAGCATATCCAGAAGATCATTGCAAGGACAGTACTAAAGTTATGAGAAAAAATGAAAAACCGATAATAAGGATCTTTCAAAGCTAAACGGTGACATAAAAAGCACAACACCCTTGATGGGAGGAAACTTCCCTCATTTAGTTACTCATTGCACAAGATCATTTATACATGCTCCCCTTTTTAACTTGGTATTACAGAGGAAAAAATATTTTTTTGATTGCAAGATCATAGAAAAAATGAAAGAAGAAAGTTATGCCCATGATACTTAAAATTAAACTAGATAACAAGGATGCTATCCCAAGGTTACAAACTGAAAGCAAACACTAAACAGTCATTACTCACCTGAGGAAGCAGTGAACCCATCAAACTAGAACACAGAGCAGTAACTGCTCCAGTTGTTATTATATAACTGCAATAGAGAATAGGGGATAGGGAATATTAAACAATATTTAGCTGTAATGCCCTAAAAAAATTAAGCTTAATAAATTAGAACAGAAATATTTTTTCTTTTCTTTTCCTTTTTTTTTTTTTTTTTTGATAATTAAGTACTGTAGTAGCTTACACTGCCCATTCCATCCCATAGCTAGCAAAAGCTGAGGAGATTGGGGTGTCTGGATCCAATGCATGGTACGGCACTAGGCCAACAACAACAGAAGACACGAGCATATACAAAATGCAACAAATAGACACTGCAACAGCAATACCTAGTGGCAAATCTCGCTGGGGATTCTTCACCTGCAACGATTACTTTTGACGATGATCCCAAGATCGCAGAACTGTTAAACACTATACCCTACAGTTGAACAATGTTCATGCCAGACACCAACGCTTCCCTAACACTGCTATAAAAGTATCAAATACTTCTTGGACTTGCCCTGCTTTGAAAATGGAACTTCATAACTTTGTACATTTAAGTGCTAGTCCTTGGACAATCCTTAACAGGCTAACACAACCTATAAGGCGAATTCCTTTTAAAAACTTTCTAGAGAACATAACAGATACGCCCTTAATGTATATTTAAAATATTTCTGAAACAAAAAATCATTTGCAAGACCAATGCAAAATCAAGCATGAAGTTGCCATGCCTAATATAAGGAAAGAAAACATAATGATAAAATTACGATGAATATAGCAAGAAGGAAGGGATACTAGCATGAGTTATCTATGTGAGATTTGTGGATCTCTACTATTTTGCAATTTTAAGATTTGATAATTAAATTTAAGTATGCATCCTTATATTAAGTACCATTGTGGCTTTTGCTAGGATTTGACATGTCTTGTTGTGCTTTTGTCGCTTCTCGATACCTATGTTTTTCTTTTCTTTTCTTTTCCCTTTTCTTCAGATAAGGAACCATTTCATTGAAGAGAAAAACGAGAGATTATTGAAGAGAAAACCGAGAGATTATGACAAAGGGGGCTGAGGAGTCCACAAAAAAGAAAGACATGAAATGGAAGAAACAAAAAACGAAATGTAAAACAATAGAAAAACGGCTACAAAAAGATCATGAGCAACACTCAATCGAATTGAGCTTAACCAAGAAGAGAGGACACCCTTTAATGAGTTCTCAATACATATATTTTTCATAGCTGAAAACTTTGTAAATTCTACCTAATTATGAATATAAAACCCCTTTGGGCAATAACAATCAAAATTCAGCTTTGACCCTAGAGTAGAAAGGTGTCTCTAGTCTAAAAAGATTATTAGCCAGTTTGCCCCAAAAAAAAAAGAAAAAGAAAAGAAAACTAGTTTTTACTCAGAATTGAAGTCGGTATGTGCACTATAACCAAACTGATAGTATAAGGAGTCATCAACACACCTAGAAACGACCACCAACTTTAATGATTTTGATTTTTTGAACTTTGTCAAATTGAACTTCCTTTGAGGCCAAGATGAGATGATATGAGAAATCAACCATCAGGCTTGGAAAGCTAAATCAAATTCAATCTAATACATCACAACAAGATGGAAAGCTAAATTAAATTCAATCTAATACATCACAGCTAGATGAGTATATAACATCAAATATTAGTATGAGTTAGGTATTGCTATTATCTTGCAGTTCCTATAGTTACGCACTATAATTAAAAAAAAAAAACCAACAACAACAACAATATTACCTTATTCTGCATTCTCATACTTAACTCAATGTTCATGGCTTTCTTTTCTTACTCACATACCCTACGAGTTCAATCAATTAAAAAACTTATACCTCCTCAGCAGTGCTGGTAACTGCATCAAAACCAATGTAGGAAAAGAAGACTGTAGCAGACCCAGCAAGCATCCCATTTACTCCAAAAGGAAAATACCTGGAGAATCAATAGAATACATGAGTCTAATCGTGGTAGCATAAACCACACAAAAACAGAGTAGAGAATGAAACACTCATTACCCACTCGGAAGTTCGTATCCCACCCATCCAGTCTTGAAACATAGATAGGCACCAACTATTATGATGAAACTCATAGCACCAACATTCATAGTGGTAACAATGGCTTGTGCCAGTGAACTCTGTAAAATGAATATTATCGCAGGCAGTAAAGATAATTAAATGTTTAAATCAAATGAAACGATAATTCAAAGGAAAAAGAGCACAAAGATTTGCACAGAACTAGATAGAAAGAATTTTACCTCCTTGATTCCAATACACAGGAGGCCAGTTACAATAAAAATCAAAATTGCTGCAGATGGATCAACCACAATACCAAAAACTATGTGACGGGCTAGCAAAGATGGTAACTTATCCTCACCACCAAAAAACAATGCCTGCAAAAAATAAGATGGATAATAAGGCATCTTCTGGAAGGAGGACTTCAGACAATACTAGCAATGCACAATGGTCAACTACACTAGATAGAAATGCTAATATGAGTCTCCTCTTGTGAAGATTCATATCAATTGTTGCCCCTGTACGAGTCCCAACAAGGCATAACATGTGCTCCATTATCTTTGGTCTTCAAAATACTAATTATAATAGTCTCAAGCAATTATTTGGAAAATCAAAATTAAATCACGTCCCTTCGCTACTCTTGGTTATCAACTCTAATGCCGTAACACCATACACATATTAGGGCTACATTTTCTTGAATCCATGAAATTAGAGGAATAAGTAGTACCATTTTATAATAAATGGGATTGCATATACCGTGGAATTAAATTTCTTGTTGAGGAGTACTTATATGGTTACACCATATTTGGTTATGGTGGGATAAAAAATGGGATTAGTTGGACCAAAAATGTGAATAGACATCCTTAAACCATATTAAGATTGCTATTTTTAAATTACAGCCCAGTTGATTCACATGATGGGGCCAAAAGTGCCATTGCACAAACAATCCCAACGTATGGGATTAACTATAGCCCCCCCCCCCAAACCTAGCAGATTAAAGTGGGTTACATCTCCGAACTTATTTTAACAGCCATATGTGGGGTACACAGACATGCCAACCCAATCCCTCACCCTAATACCCCAATCAAACATATCTATGTGGCATGTATAGGCACTTAGTAATTTGTACCCATCAAAGATACAAAAGCTGGAGAATTTTTTTTTTTTTTTTTTGCAAGGGATATTATATAATGCTGCTATTAGAACAAAGGTTAGATATATTTTTTTTGATAAGCAACAACTACTATTAAATGAAATCAAAAAAGAAAATAGTACAAGCAGGAGGATGAGAAGTTTCCAAGAAAATTACATAAAAAAGAAACCGAAAACAAGCAACAATCAACTACAAAGCTCCTACATTGACCCAATTGGACTGAATTAAAAATAAAGGTATTCCAACAAAGTCCTCAGACAAAGACGCCCAATAAGAAGTTAAAAATATTTTCCCAAGGGTAATCAGCTTTCTCTGTCTTTCCTTCAAATATTGTAGCGTTTCTTTCAAGCCAAAGATTTGATATATATAAATCAAAATTTGTTTGGATCTACAGAACTTCTCAAAATATATGGTAATAGTTTCCCAAAGGTATTCCAAATTCATGTAGTTCTACATAATAGCATCAAGCAGAACAGCCAGAGCACATGTCTTGAAAGGACAACAAAATTTTATAAGACATCATAAATTCTATGATAGATGGAATATGACGTTCAAGAGAGGGAGAAAAGAACAATCAATGAAACACATCCAAAACTTAAGCATATATACAGGTAAAAGCAAGTTCAAATAATGGTGAAAAAAATTTACTGCACACCAAGTTTGGAGATATGCCTCGAGCAACAGCTGACCCACCAATTGTATACTCCAGTACCAGAGCCCAACCAATTAACCAAGCAACACTGAGACCAATCATAATGTGTTGAGTCATTGACTGAAAGCAACATAGAGGACATGTATGAAAGCAACTTCATACCAAGAAGCTATGAAATCTTCATCTCACGATATTAATTATTTTAATAATCTTAGACATGCTTTGGAATAAAAAATAGAAAACAGGGAGGCAGTTTTTAAAACAAATATGTTAGAATATTTTGCTTCAGAATACAATGGGTAGAAAAATTAAATGATCAAAGAAGTTATGGCTTACCCTTCTCCAACACATATATATGAGTAGTGATAGGCACTCCCTGCAGATGGGCATCGACATGCAAGCTCAGCATAACAAAATGCAGAAAGTGCAGCTGCTATACCAGCTACTAGGAATGACATAGTGAGAGCAGGTCCTGCATCCTCTCTAGCAACTGTTCCAATAAGTATATAGACTCCAGCTCCAATAGTTGATCCAACTCCTGACTCAAATAGAGCAGCCTTTAAATTTTAAAAATGCATGATGATTGGTGACTAACACTCGTACCATAATGAATAAATAAATTGAAGACAACCCAAGAGGCAAGGCATGAGGTTTTAGGCGTGCTCTAATAAATTTGGAATTTGGCCTGCTTACAAAATTAAATTAAAATAAAAGGAATAAACACGAAAAAGATGGATGAATAACAATTAACGAGTAACAAGTATCACATTTCTAAAGGGTATTACATCGAGAGTGATTTTGTGTGGAGGCGCAAATTCCAAAAACAAAAAAACAATGCTAATGAAAATAGATATACATTAGAACATACATGAAAGTTGAAACAGATCCTAATTTGCAAACGGAACCTCTTATGGGCATCATCCTTTCTTCTTTAGGTTTGCGTGTTCTATCTCTTACATGGTTGTGAATCTTGAAAATAAGATGAAATTCCAGGCTAGGCTATTATAATTCATTATATCAAACTTTTTCTGTTGAAATTATAGCATAGAAATTGGTACTGGTGCATGCATCATAGATTTTTTTCTTATACCAACTGCTTTACCATAATTTTAAAATGGCAATGTCAAAAAAAAGATGTCAGTATATTCCAGTGACAAATGCTAGGCTAAATTTGGTACATGAGAATGGAATGTGGGAATGCCATTCCATCCCCGCGTACCAAACTGTGCCTTGACATAGTAGTGACTATGGTGCGGTGGAGGTGGAAGTGGGCAATGCCTCTGCAGGGACAAAACTACAGTGGCAGCAATAAGAGCCATAACATTTAGTGGTAAGATTGACAATAGATAATTTTGGAGTTGATAAGGGTAGTGCTACTGTTACTCCTGTAGGCAGCAGAAACAATGGAAATGATTGAGATGTTGCTGGGGTAGCCTGAATATTCATACAAATAAACACCATTAACTATTCAAACAACAATAGCACAAATACATTTGACTAGATACATATGTACACCATCAGTTGCAATGCGACTCAAATTTAAGCCAAAAAATCCACACAATGGAGCAAACCCACTAACCAATTACCGTAAAACATACTATTTCAATTTCCCAAAATCCAAATCACAAATATAACAAGAAGAAGATTAGGGAAGCACCGATGGCAACAAGGTCAAAAACAGAGAGTCTCTTGGCCAATCGGTGGCCCTCACGCCTTGCATGCTCCGAATCAACCTCCTTTCTCCTAATCAAACATCGAAACCCCCATGACCGCTGTCCAAAAGAACCAACTTCGCCACTTTTTGCCATATATATTGACACACCCAGAAACTTCTTTGCTTTAATTTCTAGTTTTCTCCCCCCCCCCTTATTTTTTCTTTATTTTGGTTGGGTTTTGGCTACTTGAAATATCAATTTCTCTAGTTCATGATGGAATTAGGGAAACCCATCTGCCCGCTTTCCCTGAAATTTTCCGGGAAAGTTGGCAAAATCGGGACGCCAGCAGAGAAAACCAGAGAGAGAGAGA
>QLOD02000013.1:7802420-7816730 GCA_003260245.2 Sideroxylon spinosum | reverse complement strand
ATAAACATCACATCAACGTGGGCCAACCCTCTAAAACTAATACCCCCTCTAAAACTTATCCCCCTAAAATTTTAGCATCATCCAATCGGCCCCTAAAGAATTCAATTTCTCTGCAGCATAGATAATAAAAATTAATTTGACAATCTACTTGCTAGCGAGGTGTGTTTGAATTATGACAATCTAAGAAAGCAGGAACTCGATGAGATTGCCAGATTGCACCTAGGAAATCTATCAGACATTTACCCTCTTGATCTAGTGCGTTTCTAGTTCCACAAAACACAATAAATTATAGTCTTGAATTTAATAAAAGTTATAAAAAAAATTGCAGTTTCATGTAAAAAAAAAAAAAAAAGACATTGAAGCTCCAACCGGGAATGTACTATTTGATATCCAACAATTTTAAGCTGGAAAAATTATCTCAGGTGATTATCATTGCAAAGTAACTCTCGCTATAATTCAAACACTTCAATGCTAATTATTCATACTTAAAAATCATGAATGACGGTCACATGGAATAATTTATCGTCGAGGTCCATTGCTTTCCTCCTTTGTGTTCTATGCACAAAATACCAAGTTACATCAGTCGGTTGTTCATAACAAAGAGTTAAAAACTAACTTCAATTCACGTAGTTATTGCTATTCTGAAATTTTAGATCATCTAATATTTTTTTCAACACTTCTTCAATAACTATGAAACACAAAAATATATAACACAACTTTCAAACTTGTGATAGATTGAAGTGATAAAACAAACAGAAAACCCTAAAAACAAAACCAAGATTCATAGAGAACAAATCATTCCTACTCTGTAAAAGAGACAAAATTTTAGGCCTGTAAGGGATAAAATTGAAGCTTTGAAAAAAAAATTGGGATCTCCAAAACTGCAACTACTAGACTCTTTCTTCATTTTCTGAGCAACTGGTAAACCTTCCCTCCATAACTTGAAACTTTGTTTAATATCCTAAAATTAAAGAGGAAAGTAAATGCTTCATGCTCGCAAAAGTAAATAAATAAATAACAAAATGCAGGATTATCTTTTTGTGCATGAAGTCGTGCCACTCAGATTCCATTCGACAACTTTGGTGCACCACAAGTTTACAACACACCTAATAAAAACATTTAAGAAACAAACTTAATCAAATTTTCATTTAATGGCCATACCCATAGAGAACTGCATACATTCTGACTTAGCAAACCATTTTTATTGCATTTCAATGAAAAAGTTCCAACTAGATTTCAGCTTTAAGATGTATTAACTTTGTGGACAGTTTCCATTATGCCGTCTCATTCAAAATTTACTTATCAAAAAACAATGTAGCTTCAATAAAAGCTTTAAATAGATTGTTTTAACCACTGGCACAAATAGCTACTGCTATTAAATCAACGAATAGGCATTCAATAAAACCAATATAATGTCCATCTATATCAAATCAATCATAAGCTCGTGAAAATTTGTCTACATCTCTTCTCTATGAAACGCAAATGATATTTCTAATCGTAACCAAACTGCGGTTCACCCGCCACTTCACCTGCCACCCCATCTGCCAGCTGACATCACCACCATCATACCATCATTGGCTATGCCAACATGTCAAAAGCACCACCAATAACTACACAACAGCACCATCACTACCCAGTCGCTGTTGCTTCCAATACGCTGCCACTGCAATGACCAACAGCGGTACAACAAATCTAACCTTCATTACAATACCTTGAGGCGTGGGCAAGAATCGCCTCTGACAACTTCATTAGCCTCCCGATAGAACAGGGAAAAAGGAAAAGACAATTCCACCGCTAATTAACTACCGTGTCCACCTCCAAAAGGCGACTAAGATGATGATTGTCAAAACCATGCCGACGTATTTAATCCTTTTATCAACACGATGCCGCCTCTCAATCAGCCTTAATACATAATTTGATAACCCCACAGTGTTGAGTACATCCAGTGCTTTCCTTTGAGCTCTCTGCGCCAAAAAAGAAGTTATATCAGTGAGGTGTTCGCATTAACAATAAAACTTCAATTCATATATCTATTGCAATTCTGAAATTTTAGGTAAGCTAAGCCCGGCAGAATGCAGCCTACTTTCATGCAGCCCCGCGGGGGGCCAGGGGGATGGCAACAGCAACATTCCCAGGAACTATCACCATGGAACATACGACAAAAGCCAATCGTTACTGCAATGCTTTGACATTTCTTTCTCAACAAACTAAGCAAAACTATAGACCCCTTTGTCTCCACTATGGATAACAACAAACATAAAGAAGCGTTTTCGCAAGCAAGGCAGGAAGCAGGGCTCAAATAATAGACAGCACTGGGAAGGACAGAAGCAGGTACCGATGGAAAACAACATAAGCATGAACAAGAAGCAGTGGAAGAAGGATGCAAGAAACCAGCAGTAAGGAAGCAACTTCTGTCACAAAGCTATCAAAGTGCATCTTAATTACCCAAACAGTATGTGGACGGTTTCAATTTCTAGACCAGAAGTCCATCTATGATGGGTGAAGTTATGCTTCCTTGTTATTTAATAACTCAACGTTAATTATAGGATTTGGAGCCCCCTGGGACGGGGGTGTGAAGTCGCAACACATGATGATATCAGTTGTTAATGAGCTTAAATACAAATTATTGACTACGTAAAAGGGGCCCCGGGGGGGGGGGGAGATAAAAAAGAGAGGAAAATGTAAAATGGAAAAAATACTAAAGCATTGGTTTCACTCAAAGAATAGTAAGAAGATATCTAGTGATAACTTAAAAATAATACAAGTAAACCATGCAGACAACAAGACAAAAATGGCTGAGATCATTCAAAAGAAATTAAAATTGGCCACTTGACTCCCTAACTGCCATGCTTTCAATCTTATTCAGAAGTGTACAAACAGCCACTCAACCACAAATAAATGGTTTTAATCCCCAGAAGCCCCATCTTCTGAGTTTAAAGCCTTTGCAAACCCCCCCCCCCCCCAAAAAAAAAAAAAAAACAAAACAAAAGCACATCACACTCACTTTGTAGTCCAGAGATACAGGTCGTACAGTTAGATGTTCTTGCAATACCAGCATTGAAGCACACATGCAGTCATTAATAAATGTGCACACGTGGATGAGTACACATGCACCCATGTATAGAAATTGCATCGTTACAATACCTTCAGCCGCTCCTTTTGGCCAGCATATTGAGCAAGAATGGCCACTCCAGTTGCATAAGATTCTTCCAGCATTCTAGATGAACTACGGGCGGATTGCATGGCTTGTGCTTCGTCATCAAAGATTCTCAATATATGAGATGATTCCCCATTCTAAAACATACAGGAAATCAATTAGGTGGTGAAATTTAATAATATTCACAAAATCAACAGACTAAAGCTGACAGTTAAATATATCGATTAAAAGGTTACTCACAGCCCTTCCAAGAAGTTCAGCCCTCTCTCTTGCTTCTTGTGACCGTCTCTGAATCCGTAAGAAATACTTATCCAGACTTTCTTTCAATGAGTCAGCCTCTTCAGCTACTTGTTCAACTTTCCTGTGCCAAAAAAATAAATAAATAAATAAATTTGCACCAAGCAACAATACAAGATGAACAACTGCGTGATAGTGAATGTTATATGTATAAACAATAAAAGCATTTTTTTATCATACTCCAGCTAATCTATATTCTCATTTTTCCAAAAGCACCATGTACCATAATGTTCATGTCCCATGTCCAAACTACTTATCCCTCAAGTCCCTGCTTTCTCCTTCCATCTATCTCTTCTTCTTCCCTTATCTATCTCCACCTATTCCCAACGCCATTCTTATCAATCTCCCGTCTCAAATCTTCAGCTTCAATGTTATGATTCCCTTTTCTCCACCTTGGTTGTTTAACATTATTAAGCTAACTTTTTGAAAGTTGGATGCGGGGCTACTAAAACCTTTTAGTTCCTTGTTTACAAATTTCTTCCGTTGTGTTATACAGTGCGTGTAGATCTAGTGCAAGCGCATTCCATTGCTGTGGCATTTTTTTTGGACTGCTTTTAACAGCCAAAAAATCTAACAGAATCATACAAACACGTCAAGATTTCATGAAGTTAATCATGATCATTTTGGTGGCTCTACCTTGACAAACAGAATGTTGTTAGTCATCAAATACTTTGGGAGACAAAACAAACAAGCCAGATTCCATCAACTATCCAAAGAAAGGCGAATGAATAGCACCACCAGATATATGTAATCCAAAAAGCATAAATGACATCAAGTATAAAAGAACAAGTCAAGAGTGATTAATCCCAATATTAAACCACCATCGCAAAATGGCATCGATGAACAATTAGCATGCTAAAAAGGCAGTGAACAAAACTAGCTGGAGAATCTGTCACAAATAAAAACATACGATTATGATAATCATCATATCGCAAGCACTATCAATTTTCCTTTCATCTCAATAGCAGGTATTCTATTTGATGACCAAACTAAAGACGAAATAAATAAACGTAACAGTCAAGTACATGGAAAATAAAATTAAATTTAATACAATCTCCCAAGCAAAGCAGATTTAGGATGAAACAACAAGAAGTTGCAAAAAACCCTTATAATTAACCAGAAGCAAAGACGTACACATGAACAATCACACAATTCCTAAAAATTCATGAGAACGAGGAATCAATTAAGCAGGACGATAAAAGAACATCAAATTCAAGTCCAATTTCAGATCCTACTCTACGGAAAAGCAATCAAAACAGGAATCCAGCCAAGAATCAAAGACGCCGGAATTCAGCCAAGAATCAAAGACACCGATCCTATGAATAGTTGACATGAAGTGAAGAAGAAATAGAATTGAGACCGTTTCCAGAGATCGCGTTGGGATTTGGCGGCGACGGAGCGCCAGAGGCGGTCCATTTCCAAGCAGAGAGACTGGATCTGAGTGATGTCCCGCTTGATGGCCAAGGAGAGCTCCGTCGAATCGACAGCACCATTGGACGAAGAGAACTCGAGCCGCTCAAGTCTTTCGAGGCCGTCCCTCGTCCTCAGTAGCAGCCTCTTGGAGCTCTGGTACAGCTCCGACAATGTTCCCCCTCCTTCCATAGACATCGAGAATTCAGACGAGATGATTAGCGTTAGAAAAACGAGAGTTTTTGACAGAGAGAACGCCTTGGTGTTAGAACAATTTGTTTCAAAGCGGCGAGCGAAAACTTTTCCCGAAATTCCCACGGGAAATCCCTTTGTATAAAGATATTCGCAACCTTATTATTTTTAAAATATATAGATATATCTTTTAAGTAATTGAATACTATTTTTTCTCTATCTAATAGCAACCCTATCATAGATTACTAAATATTTGTAAAAGTATAATGAGTAAAAAATTAAAATTTTTAAAGGTTTTTAATAAAATATGATACTCCAAACTTATCATACAATAACAAAAGATCAATTTTATCCTTTATTGTCATTCTTTATTTAGTTTTTATTTTAAATATCAATAAAATTATTGAAGAATCATATTATTATTGATTATATATTATTTTAAAAACCAAAAAAATTAATGTATTAAATAATTAAAATATAAATAAAAATCAATATTATCTCTTAACAGATTAATAAAATACATTAATTAATGATGAATCAATATTTAAAATTAAAGAATCAATTGAGAAAAAAAATTATTTTTTAATTATTTTTTCTAATGGAGACAGAAAATAGCCCCTTCATTTAAATACTATTTCTCATGAACCTCCATTCTAAAGACTAGGAGGTAGTGTGTTTAATCTTTAACTAAAATTTTTTTTTTTTAGATTTTTATTTTATATAAAGATTTAAATCTAAAGACTAACGAAAGCATTTCAAAAAATCTTTCCTTGTCTTATGAGAATTAGAGATCCTATTCACAAATCCACCCATGAATCCATGATCTTGTGGTTAAATTAGGTACGGGGATATAAATTAACAAGTACTTCAAAATTCAACAATAAATTTCTACCCCAAAACTCTCACATCGTTGTAAGGAATAATTTAAATATATCCATCAAATTAAAATTATGGGAGAAACACCAAAATATTAACTATAGTTTACTTCTAATTTAATCTAATTATTTATTTTTTTATACGCCGGAATTTTAAGGTGTGCTTGAAGTCAAATTGGAAACAAACGTTCCCAACTCTCTCATAAGCACATCAAACGACTGAATGAAAACGAGCATTCCAATTGAACCCATTCCCTCGTAACAAGCATACCTTTGGCACAGCATAATTTCTCATCATGAAAGCAACATTACGAACGAACAATTACACTGAATAGAACCCAATGCATTACTTTTACCATAGCCACAAACTGTTTCCAAAGGATTTCGATTTCTTTATGTTTGACTTAAAAAGAGTAACTATAACCTGGCCGCTACTCAACGAAAAGTTGCACTTCGGTTACCACTTGCTGGAAAAGCCTGGCGCCTTCTACCCTGCGGGAAATCTCTAGCCTCTTCATCTTTATGGGACTGACCTACAACAACCGAACTCTTTTTTCTATTTACTTTATCAAGCCTCCTACTATAACCTTCACCATCTCCCTCTTTCCCTGAATCTGCTGCCGCTAGATCTTCCCCAAACCTAAACTGTTTCCTTGCAGCTTCATAATCAAATGGCTTCACCTCTAAGAATCCACCATAAGATTCTTTGGGCTTCTCAGCTTGGTTGGATTTTCTTGTTTGGCCCGTTGACTTTAAACACTTCTGAAAGCTGGAAGATAAATCAGATAGAGACATGATCTCGTCCCCATCGTCCATTTCCAGGGCCGACCCTGGAGTTTTGTCTTCCCTGGGCTCCAATCTTTCATTAGTAGCTTCGCCATTTTCTGATTCCTCAATATTATTCTCATCGCTTTTTAACAATATAACATCTTCCACGTTAGAGCTCCCAGGTTGGACCAGAGAAAGTTCTTCACAATGCACGCTTTCCAATACTTCAGCAGGATCTTTCGGAAGTGGTTGCAAGAGTTCAGCCCTGCCCACAAAAGAATGGAATGGAAGGTTTACTGAAGACTTGATCTGCTCCAACTTTGTTTCTTCTTTCTCCTATGAATAAAAAGTCAAAAAACAGATTTTCAGTAAAAAGCACAGCTATTGCTTGACAAATAGAACACAAATACTAAGATTACCCTAGTAGAGATCAAAGGACAACTGCCCATAATTGGCCAGCTCTGTCCACTAACAAGTTTGTTTATTTTTGTGCTAATATTTACTCGTGATTGGCGGAATAAAATTCCAATGGATGACCCTCCAATATTAGCCACAAAAACTCCTCAATTGTTGGGAAACATAAATATTTCACAAAAACAAATCTGATCAATGTATGGATTAGGCATAGGAATAGGTATGCATTTGAGGGAGACGAGCTACAAAAACTCCATAATTGTTGGGAAACAGAAATACTTCACAAAAACAAATTATGATCAATGTATGGATAAGGCATATGTTTAGGTGTTTTGAGGGAGACACAGAGAGAGAAGTTGCATTGGCTAAACCTCAAATGTTAACTGCACAATAAAACCCCTCAATGGTCAAGGACTCAATTCAAAAAGCCATTGTAAAGATGCTATGCACCGAGCATCCTGCCTAGACCTCACTAAATCTACTACAAGCACAGAGAGAATGCAAATTAAGCCAAGCTACACAGCTTACCTTCTTATCAGGATCCAACTTCCTCCTTGTTGTAGGATTCCCCAGAAGTGCCCCAAAAGCACGGCTTGGCTTCTTTAGCACCTGAACAGTTGCTCCAGCAACCTAAAAATAAATATCCAAAGGCTTGGTTCAGTTAACTTCCTGAACCGAGAGAGAGAGAAAGAGAGAGAGGGGGGGAGGGAGGGAGGGAGGGACGAGGAACTATAAAACATTTTGAAGTAATAAAAAACTTACTGAATCTGATGCACTCAAATCTGTAATTGTCTGTCTAATCTGTTCATCTCTTTGATTTTCTACGTTCCCATTTTGAGCAGTATGTTCTAATGCACACTGTTCATTTCTACACATTACAACATTACTACTTCCAAGCTCTAAAGACTGGTTAAAATGCACAGAACCTGCAGGGCCTCGTGGAGACATGCGATGATTGGTTGAAATGCTACCACCTACGCTTTGCCCTGCTGTGACAGTATCCAATCTTGGTTGAGGTTCAGGAGGTAGGGCTTCATTTACATCAGCAGATGCTGCAGGCACCATGCTTTCTCCAGATGCCTGCATCTAGTATTGGGTTACAGTCGTCAAAACAAAGAACTTGAAAAATATTGAAAAAATCAGTCTTATCTTGTATCCTTGGGTCATAAGTTGCTGTAAAATTGTAAACCAGGTCCACAGAATACAAGTTGAGCGACTAAACAAATTTCAAGATCAGTGGAATAAACACGAGTCCCCCTCCCACTTGGCAAAATAGTTTGAGCTGATCAATAATCCAGAAGGTTTATTGGCTAGAAAATTGGGAACATAGAACTCTTCCATAGGATATGGTAGTTTTGTGGGGAGTTTGGATCACTGTAACAAATTCAAGTATCAGATATGAATTCAAGAACAAAGTATTGATCACTTCTTTATATTCAAAAGTCCGTACACTCCTCTGCCTAACCTAATCCTTGGGGTCCTATAATTTCCTGTTAATCATGACACGTAGAAATGCTCCATATAGAATCACCGATCATAAAATTGATACCCCTTTTCATTACAGGAGAAAAGCACACGACACATTATAGCAATTTGATAATCTGTGCAGGGTCCATTATGAGAAGATTGCTCTTGATCCTAACTTATTAACATGAATCTTACCATTTCCATATGCTTCTCCTTTAGATACTCGGCATCAGCTTCAAATGCAGCAGCATTCTGCATAGCATTCTTAATGATGCTGACAACAGAACCAAGATTGCGCTCTATATATGGATGCTTTGATTTCACCAAACGGCGCAGCTGGCTGGCGGTAACAGGCATCTGTTTGGCTTTTTCACATTATGAAAGATGAGGGGGGAGGAGGAATGAAATTTCATTATGATTTATCAATACGGTATAAAGAAATAAAATTTCGCTGAGAACTCCTGGCAGTTTTCCAATTACCAATTTCAAGAAGAGCTCTGTTCGGCAATACATAACCAGTACTTTCATCGTTTGCACGGGCCACAATGTCTCTCCACTCACAAAGTCCCTGCAAGCCATTTAGGAGGTCCGTGTAAGGTAGTTGGCAGAAAAGAATGAGTAAGCAAAGACTGTAATGTGTCAATTTCAACACATCTATTCTCTTCTAGAATCAATAATAAAAGATCTGACAATCAGAACAATGATAATTTGGGCCCTCATACGTCCCCAGCATATCAATAGAAGGTACTCAACATGCAGATAAAAAAGGAGGCCCGATGCATAAGGCTCCCGCCCATGCGGAGTCAAGAAAAGGGACTATATATGCAGCCTTACTCAGCAACTGAAAAGATTGTTTGCAATTATTGAACCCACAACCTTCAGGTTACAAAGAAGCAACCTTACTATTGCACCAACAGACGTTATATCCCTTTTTTTAACTTGATAAGTACCCTAGAACCCCTGACCCAACCCACCATAACCACGAGCAAAGTAATGCATAGGGGGTTTGAACTGCTGACCTCTACCTTCAATTGGTAGAGGTCTTACCACTTAACTACCCCCATGTGAGCCAAGCAAATAGCATAGCTTATTGGCTCCATTCAAACAGAAATTATCCCAGAAATAAAGGAAGAATGGTACTGACATGAGATAAAGGAAAAACTTACTGCAACAATCGCAAGCTGCCGGGCATCAAGACCAGCGCCCTGCAAACTGTGTCAAGATACATAAAATGAACACCTTCCCAGTCGCATGGGAATTGAAATTTGAAACAGAAATAACAGAAACTTAACATAAGGGGAAAAAAACAGATTGCAGCAGATATATTTATGTTTCATACAGCAATATCATCGGGAACTGAACCTGTAACATACCCATATATGTGGAGATATGAACTATCAGTCAGAAGTTCCTTTTCATAAAGCTGCATGCACAAATCATAACTGCGCTTGTAAACCTGTAAACCACAGCAGTTTCATAAGCTAGGTAAAACTATAGGCAGATAACGAATAACCACTACTAGAGTTACATTATCAAAAATAAATAAAATATTGTGAGTTGAACTAAATGCCATACACTTAATGCCTGTTCATATGGAGAAGAACTGGCAATGGGAGTATGATCAAACCAGGTCATTGGGTAACATCAAATAATTTGTAAAATGTCAACCATGCGAAGAAAGGTGGAGTACCTTCTTACTTTTTTTAGAGGTAATGAAGTTATAACCTTCTTTCTCTTAAAGGAAGTGAAGTGACTCCGATCTTCTCTTTTCTGAAGCAAATGCGACTGGCAACAAGACAAGCTAAAGAGTTCGGTTCGGAAAGGGGGTCTGGGAGATCTCCCCTAGAGCGTTCGGAAAGGGGGTCTGGGGGATCTCCCCCAGAGCCTAGAAATATAAAATAATCTGTTCTTCCAATTTATAACCTAGTCCAATAACTGTAACTAGGCTCATTAGGGCTCGAACAGAAAGAGCAGGAAGTTCCGGTACTATTTCACTACTAGGTTGAGAAAGCATCATAAGTCGTTCTCGAGCCCGCCTTTCCCTGGCCCTCGGGGGGAGAGGCTCGTAGGAGCACCATTACTCCCCCCTTTCCTTTTCCTTATGTTCTTAATTCCTTCAAGTTACTGCAACAATTTAGGAATGTTAGCCTCCCTAAACCATTGAAAATTTCAGGCATCCAGAGAATTCATGTGGCCGGCCCCACCATAGTGCACTAACAAACACCTGTGTTATGCATGGCTCTTTAGAACCAGAGGCAGACATGCATTACCATGCAGTAATAGCGATATAACTGGAAACACATGTTCTTCAAGTCATTACATGCGCAAGCTAGTCTCATGGACAGTGTTAATAAAGGATCAGGATGAATAGTGCTCAAGGGAAAGTGCTCTAGCTTTGAAAGTGGCAAACATATAGTCAAGTGTCCTAGGAGTACGCCAGCCCCGTGAACAGTGCATTGGACAGGATATGACATTGGCTTCAGGCCATGCAAATGAAATTGTGCTCAAGTTGACTGCCTATGAGATGGGCACAAGGATTGATCTTCAACTTACATGGAGAAGCCTCCAGAATCTTCCGGTACCAGTTAAAAACATTTCCACTGAAAGTGCCCAAGTAAGATTGTCCCCTAGAAAGTGATTTTGAGAAAATGGACAGTTTCCACTGATCTTACACGGCCTCAATCAATGTGCACGAAGTAGCAAGGCTATTAATTATGTGCATATGTTCATAAAAAGGTTGAAACCAAGAATAAGTACTAAACTGTCATTGGGACTTTCCACTTTTTGACCCTGTCCAGATAAATGAACAATACTTCATTTTGACACCGGCAGCTAGGGCTAAACCATATGGTTTCCATTGAAAACATAGATAGCCTTGGTGGCCTGGGTATTTGGAAGGTTCACAATCATTTGGACTTTCAACCAGATACCATAATACAATTACTAGCAGGTCTGTTAATACACTTGAGGCTAATAAATGAGTAACACGCCAAAGGTCAAGTCAAATAGATGAACCAGGAGATTATACTCAAAGAGTTCAGATGGTAACACAGCAAGGATTAAGTTGCTGACATGTGATCATAATGGCAAGGTGGTGGGTATTTCTGTTGAGCGGTAAGTGGGAGCATCAAGTTCTTATAACGTAGTAGATTATACTAAAGGGACACCTCTTCCAAGTACAGTTAAAACACCGATACTGCAGCAAGTTCAGATGGTAACACTGCAAGGATTAAGTTGCTGACATGTGATCATAATGGTTAGGTGGTGGGCGTTTGTGCTGAGCGGTTAGTGAGGGCCTCAAGTCTTGTAATTGCTGGAATAGTTTAAGGACTAGCTCTCTTTTGAGTCCAGTAAATTTTCTTGTATTTGCTGAAAGGAAATTCACAAAGCGCACAACATTGTTTAGGCCAATGTTAGAGCTGACTAAACTGGTATCTGGTTTGAGCAATTCATTCCGTTTGAAGTTGCTTCAGCAAGATTGTAGAACAATTGGTCTTCAATTAGTATTTAAAATTTTATAATAAAAATATGCCACATGTCCCTCCCCCCCCCCCCCAAAAAAAAAGAAGGGGCAAAAAATAAAAGAAAGAGTTCCACATATCATGTTTAAAAAATTAAACTATAAGAGAGAGATGGAATATCCCAAAGCAAGATAAATATGTATATCAATCTATCCTTCTACGGTTTAGAATATGCCAACACTCTGAGCATCATTTAGTTCACCAAGTTAGCATCATAATTTGTTAAGTACAAGGCATATTATACATAAATACAGCACAATTCAAAACCTGTTGAAGATACAAAAATAGCTTCTAGACAACCAAGGAAAAGCAAGATCGTAACTAAGCCCCTTCAACAAGAAATTTTACAGCCATAAAATCTCACCAGCACAAAAGATCATGAAACAGAAAATTAAAGCAGGTTGATGGAGAGTACTATTAAGGTCATACCTCTACCAGCAGGTCATCAGACTTTTCAGAATCCGTTGATGTTGAGAGCAACCTGATTCTCAATAAATCATACATATGCAACAGATAGTGCGTGTCTTCTCTAGCATATCTGACAAAAACAAAATAAATAAAGTTACATAATTGGGTGCCAAACATCCCTAAACAGCTTATCAGATTGCAGAAAATAAGAAACCACAAACACATAATGGCTAGAACGTGCCTCATGCTGCAAGTAACTATATATATTTCACAATTATCATGGATAAAATTGCTTCTGCTCTTTTGTTAAAACATAATTCTTTCAGCCGTCGGATTGATTAAGATATTTTTGCACTTTGGGTGGCATCCTCTTAATGCTCTTTTTTCTACAAGTAAAATTTTTTCTTAAAGCACAAAGAATCAAGAAGATAGCACAAAGCTACAAATTAAAATCCAGCAAAAGACTCTCCTACGCATTTATGTTCTCAAAAAAGTTCAAAAGATTACCTATTTATGGTTCTATAACCCCAAACTATCCAACCATATAATTTTTTTTTTTTTTGGGGGGGGGGGGGGGCCTATAATTGGATTCTTTCAAATGTTTGCATGTTTCTTTTCTTTCAAACTAACCAAGCAAAGCAAACCAGAGTTAGACACCAAGCTGAAATCCTACGGTTCATGACCTAATAGCCCCACCAAGAAAGAAAGAGACATTCGAGATCTTTAGGTTGAACCCAGTAGACCTCAAACTGCTGAAGTCTAAGAACCATAGCCCCCTTGTACATTCGCAATGAATGAAGATGTGGCTAATAGATTCTACTTGCTTTTTGGAAAGACAACATCTGTTCGCTATTTGAAAACTTCTCATCCGGAGATTATTGATGGTTCATGTCTTGCCCTGTAGTGCACTCCAAAGAAAAAGGCCACCTGAGGCATGACCTCAAACTTCCAAATCTCCGTCCAAGGAAACTTAGTAACAGGACTTATGCTAAGGGCTTTGTACAATGATTTGACCACAAGTTCTTTTAACTTAGTGAGGTCCCATCAGACAGTATCTTCTCCAGAACTTGAGATGCCCCTTTGCATAGTGATGGAAACAAGCCGAATCGAGCCGAGCTTTAACTTGTTCGAGCTCAGCTCGAGCTTTTTAAACTGAGCTCGAGCTCAATTTGAACTTTGTATAGGCTCAAGCTCGGCTCGATAAAGAAGAATCTAGGCTCAAGCTCGACTCGCGAATAGCTCGATTAAACGAAACGACGTCGTATTAGTTTAAAATATAATAAAAAAATATTATAAAAAATATAATAAAAATATTATTAAAATATTATTAAAAATATATATATATTTATTTTATCGCGCCTGCTCGCGAACTTTCTAGCCGAGCTTCTCTAGACTCGAGCTCGAATTTGAAACGAGCCATAAATCAAGCTCGATTCGATCTCGTTTTAGTCACGAATCGAGCTCGAATCGAGCTTTTTATGAGCCGAGCTTGAACTGAGCTCAAGTAGCTCGATTCGTTTCCATCCCTACCTTTGCAGAAGCAAATCAGCATATTTCCCCACTTCCCAGTCAAACAGGTTGTGCCTCGGCGTGACATTCTAGATGCTAAGTTGCGCGGACTCGTCCAAAACAGTGAAGTACCCACTTGGGTGCGGGTACGGGTGCGGGTGCGGAATCGGATACTGCACTTTCAATTCGGATACTACTGTGATGCTTAGATGAAGGAATTATCCTTTTTGGGAGTTCGATCGATTCGAAACCAAACTGGATCACTCGAAGCGATTCACATAAACAAAGGAGA
>QLOD02000013.1:7760320-7791057 GCA_003260245.2 Sideroxylon spinosum | reverse complement strand
AATTAATCTAATTATGATATTTATTAAAAATAATTTAATAAAATATATTCAATATTATTTAAATTAATTAAATTAAACTAATTATAAATTTTAAGTTAAATTAGTTAATTTAACTTTATTAATAATTATTCAACAAAATATATTTTATATTAATTAAATTCATTACTAGATTAAATTAATTAATTTAATAAAATATGCTTTATATTAATTAAATTAATTATTAAATTAAATTAACTAAATTAAAACAAATATATTTTACAACATTATTTTAATAAAATATTATAGTTTAATTAAATTATAATTTATCAAAATTATTTAATAAAATATACTTTATATTAATATTTCATATTAATTAAATTTAATTATACGAAATGTTAATTATTAAATTATCTTTAATAAATAAAAATATAATTTAATACAATAAAAATAATAAAAATTATTATTTATTAAAAATAATTTAATAATTAATATTCCATATTTAATTAATAATTAATTTAATTTAATTTAATTATTTATTAAAAATAAATTAATAAATTTAATTACATATTTATTTAAACAATTTATTTAATTAAATTATATTATTTATTAAACATAATTTTAGTTTAATAAAATATTTGAATAAAGTAATTTATTTTAATATGATAAAATAAAAACGGATAAAGTAATAAAATTTATAAAAATGTTTGTAATAGAAAAAAGACAGAATGAAATCACATTTTTTTCATTTTTTATTTTTCTGTTTAAGTTTTCATTTTTTTGGAAACAAAAAAATATAAACAGGTTTAACAAATATATTTTTGTTGTTATTTTATAAAATTTTAAAAACAAAAATGAAAAACAGAAAACAAAAAATTACTAAACGAGGCCTAAATTACTAACAGTTTAAAGATTGTTTATATGTAATGGAAAAAAAAAAGATAAATTAAGTTAACGTTTGTCAATAAATTATGAAAATATATAAGTTTCTGAAGTTATACTAATTATTCTTACTTTTTTACGTACTAATACAATTTTTTCTTTGGTGTTAGTGTGCGTTTAGAAAGTTTATAAATAATGATTACTAACCACTTGATAATAAAATTATTAAAGATAAATTTAACGATATTAAAGATAAATTCAGCAATTTTGCTACACGATATTAATACTATGATCACTACTGGAAAAGCTGTCAAGGAAGACGGGCCCCCACCTCGACCGCCTAGAGCAGTCGATTTTGAAGCCTTTGTCGACCGCCTTCCGGACGCGGACGACCGTCGTGAAGCGGTCGACTAAAGGGCTGGTCTTCCCCCCGAGTTCCCTCTTCTTTTCTCCTTCTCCCATCTGATCTTATTCAATTCGCTCACGGCACTCTCTCTCTCGCTCACGATTTTCCTCAGTCAGGTCACGGATTTTCTTCAGTCCGTCCGATTTCCTTCTCCCGCCGAGTAAAGGGCTGCTCTTCCAGCTGCGGAGGGACTGCACCAGCCACCCAAAATTTTCCGGTCACCGGACGCCAGCGCCAGCCACCAGCAGTTCCTCTCTCTTTGTCTCTTTGTCCTGCGCGGGTTCTCACTCTCCCTCTCTCACCCGCGGTTCTGGTCTCTTCCTCTCCCTCTCTCTCTCTCTATTCTTCTCTTTACCACTTTTTTTTTCTCACAACTCTTCTTTTTTTCTTCTCATAGGATTCAGTTCCAGTACCATTGCAGTCTGACCACCATTTTAGTTCGAGACTGTCACTACTTCTATAGGTTTTTTATTATGTTTTCAGAGAATTTTTTTTTTTTGAATTTATATAATTAGCAATAAGTAAATTATGTGTCTCTCATTTTGAATTAATGAATTTGTGTGAAATTTTTGTTGTTTTTATTGGTTTAGGTTCTTTGGCATCCCCCTCTTTGGCATCATATACCTTGCTTCAGAGTTGGGCATATCTGTACATAAGAAAATTATTTTAGAGTTTAGAGGTTTGGTGCTAGTAATTGTTTATAGTTGGGTTGGTTGGTTGAATAGGTAGATACATACACAGATGATGGGATTATTTGGGGGGGTCTCCCCCGATTTCAAATTGTGTGTCATGGGGAAGAAATTTTAAGGGAAAGTGAAAATGTCGGTGGTGGCGTCGAGTTGTTTCTTGCTGGCTGGCAGGAGTTTGGAGAAAGAATAGAAATTTGTTTCATAGAGATAATGCATTTGTACATAACAAGTAGTATATTAATATTAGTTATGGTTGACTTGATTTTTCGATTCAGCTCGCCCTTGTTTGTGATTTTATTTTTTATTTTTCATTTTTGGGGGGTCTAATCTGACTAATTTGTGTGGACAATTTGTGACCCAATTGAATAAAAAAAAAGCCTAAAACCCGTTGCAAGGGGATTCCGGTCTGATTACTCTGTTTTTTTTTTTTTTTTTTTTTTTTTTGTAATTGGTTGAAAGTTAAAACAAAATTAAGCTCAAGCTGGTTAGCTGGACCATTGAATTTTAGCCAGCTTTGGTCAGAATTGTGTTGGGGATTTTTATTAATTAGCCACCGTGAAAGTTGACAAGTGTCTACATTCACACAAGGTTTACATGGTTGGGGCCCCAAGAGAGGATGAGTAGTTGTATTTTTGTACAATTTGAAAAAGATGCCATTCTTAGGAAATTTATGCTAAATTTGGTCCAGTTATATTGTTGTGTCAGTCTGGTTGGGTTTTCTCTGTTTCTCAGGCTCTGAGTTACGTTCTCTTGAGTTGCACTGAGTTGTTTGTTCCATGGCAGAAGCAGTAGTCTTTAGTTTTGTAATTGATGCATGTGATTGATGGTGTTGGTTATAATTGATATTGAGGTTAACTCAGTGGCTTGTCAAACCTCATTCATGTGATTGCATTGATGCATATACAAATTGAACATGTTGCATTATTGTTTTTGTTATTTTACATGTGTCTTCTGCACATTGAAGCAAAATGATTTTTTTTTTTTTTTGGAAGGCTTTTAACAGATTATGCGAAAAATTGACGAGGTTGATTTCTACCATTTTTCTTCATTTGGCAGTTGATTTTAACATCACTCGATGAAATTGCATGAAAGGGTAGAGGCTTTCGTTAGGGAAGTCTAGTGGCCACTGCAACCTTCGTTTTCTTTTAGAAGTTCGGGATAGTCAAGTGGCCACTGCTCCAAGGAGGGATGCACAAATGATTTGGTGACTACAGATTTCAATGCCATGGGACCAAATGATAATTGACGTCTAACTTAGATGGTGAATTTAAGGCAAATTTTTATTTTCATTTTTTGTTTATTTGCATGATTGGTTACTTTGTTCTAGTTACCGTATTAAGAAAGTTTGCACGATTGAGATGTTGTTGCTTCTAAAATTGGAAATGCTTGCCTTCTCTTTGTTAAAGGATAGCCATCGAGTAAATGCGTTACTTACATTAGGTTTCTTTTCTTCTGTTTTAAATGTTATTCTTGAACCCATCCCAATGTAGTGAAGACAAATGCTTAGTAGCCAGTAGAGTATTTGCTGCTGGAACTTTTTCACTGTTTTAATTTAATTATAAATTCTTTTATTTTTTATTTTTTGGTTCCAGATGCTATTGTTTGGACAATGTTGGCTTTCATGAACTTCTATGCTTACAATCTCCGAAGGAGTTTCTTCCAGATTTTAAACCTTGATATATTATTTTTTATATGATAGATTATGTCTTCATGTGATGTAATTTAAGATGACTATAGGTTATTTTATAGTTTAAGATGAAATAAATATATTTTTGTAAAACAAAATATGGCTTTCGTCGACTGCCTTCTAGCAGTCGACAAAAGAGGAAATATCGACCGCCATGTAGTAGCCGAAAAAAGCATTCGCTAATGCACAAAAGTTGACCGTTTGAGGTCGTCGAGATATATAGTCGACCGCTTTTAGGCGGTTGGATAAACTATTTCTCGACCCAGGCTAATCTGACCGTCATTGGACGGTCGACGAGCGGTCGAGGAAAGAATTGTCGACCGCCAAAATTCCCTTTTCTCGACCGTTTTAGGTGGCCAACAAAAGCCTTTCTCCTTGTAGTGGATAAGCGAACACAATCGAAATGGATTCAATTATTTTATAATTTATAGGCAATGCCCAATTGAAGATACATGCACTCGATTACATAATCGAGTCAAATTTTATTGTAAATATAAAAAATTGTAATTCATAAGTTTTAAACGGTGATCATATACTCAATAAAATCAATGCTTCAATTAATAAAATAATTCAGAATGATCACAAGAATATATATTTAAGTCCCAAACATTAGTTAAACTTACACATATACCGATTAGAAAAATGAAGTCAACTTATGAAAAAAATTACAACAAAATCCAAAATAGAGTCGATAAGGATGTGGTTGGTAACCCAATTTTTAGCAAGTTTTTGTTAGAAAACTCTTTCATTTGATAAAATTCAACTTTTACTAATATTTTACTAAAAATGTATGCTTCAACAAACATATAAAAAACTATCACAAATTTTAAAAATGTTTTAGCAAATTTTTATGATAAAAATAATCTTTTAGTAACTTTTTAACAAAAGTCATTATATTGTTGAATGGGTTCTAATTGCAATTTTAAAAATTACATTAACATTTTATATATTTCATACAACTCCAAAGATAGTTAATATGATTTATCTAAAAAAATTACAAAAAACAATAAATTTTATTATTGTACTTTCATCTATTACTGTTGTAGAGCGAATATTGAAATTTGGTAAAACTATTCTTTTTATAAAGCATCAGTTTTGATAAATCCAAAGCTAAATTTTTATGAAGGGTGAATTTGTAAAATAAAAATAATTTTAAATTTAAAAAATGGTTATATAATATCAAATAATTCAGTTCTTTTTTATATAATTATTCGCAATAACTTTTTTTTTATTATAAAGTTTATAACATCATCATAATTTTCAAATTCTTTCCAAACTTCAAGACAAATTGATAAAACATTTCTCAACGACAATGATCGTCCTAAGGTAAAAACACTCTTAAAAAATGATGACTACCATTACTAGTTCCATGGTTCATTGGAGGCATACCGTATATGAGGTAATTTAGTGTATATGTTTACTATAGATGGTAATTTACTGCATAATTTCATTATGTGACAAATTCACCTCTTAAGTGAAATTTCAATAGAAATGGCTTGTCATCGGAGGCGTTGAAGCGACATAAAAAAGTTTAAGAAGTAGAACTAGAAAAAATGATTGTTGATTTTTTAAAAGTTTCACATATTTTGAGGGGAAAAAAATACTTTATTAAAACTTAGTAAAATATTGAAAAATAAAGATGATATGATATCATAAAACTTAGTAGAATCTTAAAAATATAGATAATTTTTATTTATGATGTTTTATATTTTTTAAGTTTTTTTTTGCTTTTTTCTTTTTTAAGTAAAGGGTTTTTAGTGTTTTGCTCATTATATTATATATTTATTAGGTTTTTGTATGTTTTTACATTTTTTTGTAAATTTAAAAATTAAATTTTTATAAAAAAAGTTATTTTTTAACACACAAATTAATATAGGGCAAATACCAATATTAGGCTATCCTTTTATTTTTCTCTATAAAACATTTTTTTGGTGAAGTTTTGTTACAATGTGAAAGTAGTGTTTCTTTTTAACTTGTATAAGTTATTTAAGTAATTTTATTTTTTTATTTTTTATTTTCCTTAAATATCCATTAGTTACCAACTACTCTTATGATATTATTATTTTTTATTTAAATATCTCTAAATTACTTATAATTTACATAAATACTTTAATTAATCCAACCAACCAAAAGGCCTTAAATCTATCAAGAAATCAAGAAATCCAACTGAGTATTATGTTGTCTGTTAGTTACATAACCCTCCTCATTTGTTCGAGATTGGAACTTGTTATGTCAATAATACCCTAAATAGGCAGAGTTATATAAATACTTTTAACTAATAATTAATTATTATTCATTGTTTGAGATTTTTTTTAAATGAACCAATAAATTAATTAATGATCATATATAGTTTTTAAATAAAATTTTTATAAAAATTTACGTGCATCTCACGTGATAAATTTTTTTAATTTTTTAATGAAATAACAAATTAATTAATAATATACACATTGTTTTAAATTAAAAATTCATACGAATCACGTGTACATCGATGTAATTTTTAGTAGACTAAAATAAAAATAAAAATTCACATACATTGTTTTAATAGTTTTAATAAAATGATTAAAAATTAGTAGAAAAATTAAGTAAATATTCATAACTTACAAACCTAAATTTACTTTATTGATTATTAAGATAAAAAATTACATACATATGCACCGGCATCTATTATTTTATAGTATATACTTTTATGTTATTGATTTTTATTGAAGTGACGTTTGGAGTCTCATTTTTTTGTTTGGCCTGAGGTTACATTATCGAAATTGATAGAAATTATAAAACATTAATAAAAATTGGAGTTTTTTGGTTGGACACTAAAGACTTATTTGCAGTTCTACAAAATTTTACAAAATTTTAAAACATTCAGTCTGTATTTGGTTTGATGAAAAATATCAAAAAAACACTAAAAAATATTAAAATTTTTTAAAAATTATTCATTTTTCAACTCATTATATAAATTGTAAATTAATAACTTTTATTAAATTTTATAATTTTTTAATAATCCAAAAACTTCTAGACCCTGTTTGATCGATCATAAAATACCAAAAGCTATAAAAAGTTATAAAAAATTCTTTTTTTTTCCGCTCAAATTTCACCACTTATCACTTTTATATCAAATCTTTATATTTTTATTATATTTTTTTATCGATTTTTTTTTCACCAAATACATTTGAGGGGGAGATCGTAATGTCTATAATTTTATTATTTTCGACTCCAAAACACCCTTAAAACTTAAAATCATCACACGTGCCTCCCAGTTCTAGAATATTCTTCCCCAGCAAATTACGCAACCCTCGCACCCAGTGATCCCACTAAACAGTTCTCAGTAGGAAGGTTTTAACTCTTGGTTCTGACCCCCAGTGCGAGGCTTTGACTCTCTCTTCGCAAACGGACTCGCATTACCTTTTCCTTCAAAATGAGGTAAAATCTGCCGTTTAATTCTTACTTTACTCCACTGCCCGTAAATTTGTTAATTTTTTTTTTTCATAAATTTCATGATAATTGAGAACAATTTCGAATGGAAACAGATTCGGCGGTTCAATTTGTTTCAGAAGTTAATTTGATTCCATGACGACCCTTTATTTTTAAATGATTTCAGGAACCAAATAGGAAAAATGGTGGCATGAATTACTGAACTTGAGAGAGAATTAAGTGATTCCATTTTGTTGTTTTGTCTCATTTGAAATCAATACACTAATTTAGTAGTATTAACGCAGGAATTTATGTTCGTACTTTGCTGTTAATTTATGTAACAAATGCATACGCACACACATGGCACACATATATTTATATACGCATCTGTGTACGTGTCGTTTGATTGTTTCATTTCACTCTTGGTTTTACTTTATTTTTCCTCCAAACCATCATATATGATCATGGGAAGTTTAGGGGTGGAATCGAGCCAAATCGAGCTAAGTTTTAACTTATTCGAGCTTGACTTAAGTTTTTTTTACTCAGCTTGAGTTCGATTTGAATTTTTATACAGGCTTGAACTCGGCTCGCGAATAACTCAATTAAATTAAATGATATTATTTTAGTTTAAAATATAATAAATAATATATTATAACAAAATATAATAAAAATATTACTAAAGGGATGTTTGGTTGACAAAAAGTTGGTAAAAAAGTACAGTAACAGTATAAAGATTTAATGTAAAAGTGATACGTGGTAATGTTTAATTAGAGGAAAGTACCAAAAGTTGGTGGGTTTTGGTTGGCTAAACAACTCCTAAATATGTATATATTATTTTGTCGAGCTTGCTTGCTTGCTTTCAACCCAAGTTTTTCTAAACTCGAGCCCGAATATAAATAAGCCACAAATCAAGCTCGATTTGAGCTTGTTTTAGTTACGATCGAATTCGAGCCAAGCTTTTTTCGAGCCGAGCTCAAATAGTTTGCGAACAACTTGATTCGTTTCCACCTCTAGGGGTGTTTTCCTTTTTTATTTCTTTCAAAATTTTTAGTAGGATCTATGGTATCGGCTGATTTGATTTATTAAATGATGCAGTCGCCATCCCGAGGTTCTTTGGGCTCAGCGCTCAGATAAGGTTTATCTGACCGTTGCTTTACCCGACGCAAAAGATGTTTCTGTGAAGTGTGAGCCTCAGGGATTGTTTAGTTTTTCAGCTAAGGGTGTCCAAGGTGAATTATTTGACTTCAGCCTGGAGCTTTATGGAAAAATTGTACCCGAAGTAAGCGCCCTTAAAACTTGTGGTACTTATTTGTTGTATGCGATTTTGCATTTTCATGCAAGTGTTTATGTTTGACGTAGCATTAATTAACTAAAAACCTATCATATTTGTTTGATGTTTGTGATTCTGCATTTGCATGGAAATGCTTATTACCACACATGCTGTTCTCAATAGAAGCTTGAGAAAACTTACATCAAAGCAATCTTGTTAGCCAGAATTTAAATGCTATCCTAACAGCAATTTTGGTTATATCGGGTACACACAATAGGAGATAAATCTAAACCTAGTGATTGCTACCTGTCTATATTCTTGAAAGCTAATATTTCAAGTTGATGAAAATATGAAAAAATTTAGAATAGCGTGGCAATGACTGAAATTATACCCCTTACATAAAAAATTATTATTGAATTTGCAAGGCACAATGCTTGGTTGGGTCTTTATTTTGAAGGCATGGGATTTATATCAGCTATATCATTGTTTGTTGAAAATTTTTGAAATATAATATTGGGGGAAGTATATTTCTTGAATTAGAAAAAAGGGGAAAGTTTAGTATTCGGTGGTAGCAAGATAAGAAACCTTATTTAGAAATCAAACAAAATTTTAAACTGCACTCACTATTCAGTTTTCCGTCTTGCTTACGTAACCACTCCAATGATGCAGTATCAATTGGCCAGTTGCAGGGCAGCACATAAATTGAGTCGAGTTGAGTATTGGTGTGTTCATGCCAACCTCATTTTAGTTGCAAGAATATCCAGGCTCTGCTAATACTTGTGACGAGCCTAGCCAAAATGTTTGGGCCTGGGCTTGGCTTGCCATCATTCAGTTAAGCTCAAGCTTTGCTTATTTGAACTTGTATGCGTAATCACGCAACAAAATATAAGAAATTAAGCAGGGACAAAGAAGTGGAAACTTCTATTCAAATCATAATCCAAACCTAAATTACAGGGCTAGCTAGAGGCTCTAACCCCTGGACTGGTTAACTAAAAAATATATGGAAAAAATGCTCCACCCAAAACCAGAGGACACAATCATAGATTTTCCTTTCAGTAATGCTTTGATTAATGTGTCTTCTTATGGCGCAGGGCTGTAAATCAAATGTTGGCTTGAGGAACATACTTTGCTCAATTCAGAAGGAGCAGAAAGGTTGGTGGAAAAGACTTTTAAAGACAGAAGAAAAGCCTGCACCATATATTAAGGTTGATTGGAACAAGTGGTGTGACGAGGATGATGAGGAGTCGACCAGTTGTAAGTTAATATACCTTGTTGGTGTTCACATTTATCTTATGCATGGAAGGTTCGAAGTGGGCCAAGTTCTAGGAATTTATACAGAAGCTGTATCCCATACTAACTGCATTTTGCCTTCTCTTGTGTCAGTAAATGTATAGATTCTGCTCCTATGTGATGCTTTCCTATGTTACTTGATCCTGTTATTTAATTTTTTGGAACCATAATTTTGTTGTGCTTACCTGTTTTTTGTGCTTATGACAGAAGTCATGGGTTTGACCCTATGAGGTCTCCTAGTTTTATTGGTTTAAAGAATTAATGGAGATCATTTTCCTTTATGTGGTAGATACCTTTTGCTTATAGGGCATGGCCATTTGGATGTTTAATTTGTTTTGAACTGCATTTTAATTTTAATCCCATGCTTCATTGTATCCACCCACAAGAAGTTTCAGCCAAGTATTGATCCAATTAGTATAAAGGCATCACTCCTTTTTTTTTTTTTGAATTTATTCCTGCCACATGTCTTGCTATTAATGTTGCTGCCTAATATTGTGCTTGCTATCCATCCCCATCGCAAGGAAGGAATCTACTGAAATTCCCCCTTCCCTGGTTGCATTAAGAGGATTGGTATCATGAAAATTTACAGAAGTTATTTATTTGCTTAATTTTTATAATCTTTTTTTTTTTTTTTTTTTGTGGGGGTGGGGGGGTTGTTTGTGCTTGCAATTTTGTGCCAATATGACTTGTTTTGAGATTTCAATTTGACTAAGCTGAAGTAATAGAAGGCAATGCAGTTTTTGCTTTAGTTTTTTGGATTGTTTTACTGGTTTTATGTCCTATGATGTGGGGGTTGTCTGCATCTACGTGATGTTTACATGCCAGTCACACAACTACTTAAGCGGCTAGACAGGTGGACTCCCAAGCAAGGGAATGAGGATTTCTTGCATAAAAACTGAGTTGGCTGACTGTGAAAAGTTCGGAGATTTCTGGCTGCCTATCCTCAAGTTGCTTTGTCTCTCCCACCCTTGAATTTAGACCTTTTTATTTTTGGTGGGAAATCAGAAATTCCATAATCCCATCTGTTTCATAGCTATTGGATTACATGTTGATGTTACCATCCTATTCATGATAGATCTGTTATTCACAATGGTGTTAATTGGGCGTCTTGGTTAAATGTTCCTCGAAGGCCTGCCTAATCAGAGGCATCACATGAAATTTACTTCATTATTTTTGCTCAACATTACAATCAAATCCCATAGCCAACCTGCCTCCTGATGCATTTAGGACTGTTATGGAATAGCTGTTGCCTTGTTGCAACACTTTTTCATTGATTGATGATACCACTGTTCATATTTTCCTTAGTTCTCCCTCCCCCCCCCCCCCGGGGGTCAGTGTTCATTCAAGATCTGAAGCTGTATTCATGCTGTATGTGAAACACTAGACTCTGCAGTCTACACAGTCATGTCTTTAAAAATATTCCAGATTATGCTGACATGTGACTGTTATTAACAATGAAGTGGATTTAACTTGAAATTTTGTGTTTCTTTGCAGCCGATCTTGCCTCTGATGATGATTTAGCGGTAATTTTTGTCCCTAATAAATATCCTGAATGTGGTTGACTAAGTTTTGTATTTCAATCATGTAATATGACCTTTGCTCTGTTGGCAGTACACTGGTGAAGGTGATGGTGGCAGTGATGACGAGGGGATGCTATGTGAGTTTCAAATTTTACTGTCAACATTGAAGCTGTTATATTCAATTGCTTTTTAGATGAATATTTTCTGGTTTCATTTCATGTGTGCACATTTCTGCATTCCACACCTAAGACAGTGCTTTTAAATAATGGGGACTGCTACGCACGGTCACATGCGATCTGAGATGTCTATGCACGACTGCCCCAGACGCATGAACAGTCTTGGATGCAAAGTTGCGAGCACAGCTTTTTAAATAATTCTATATTTAGACACACTTTCTGCATAGATATTCATTCCTAATCTAATACGATTTGAATTTTTCGGCATAGATATTCATTCATTTTTTTTTGGGGGGGGGGGGATGAAAGTAACAATTGGTACTTATTTCCTTGCTCATTATTATTATATTTGTTTCCTGTTTCTTTCCCTTTCATTATGATTAGGTAGCCTTATACAAATATTTTCACTGAAAGCATTTTTGGTGGATTATGATCTATTTATTGTTATTTATTTATTTTGATCTGGACATCCTTTCCTTGTTGCTGCACCCTTTCCCATGTGTATAGATTGTGTGCAGCTGTGGATTATGATCTATTTATTTATCATTACTCAGGTGGAACATGCAAATTTTCTTAGTTATGAATTTGTAACTTCAATTACTTTGATGTGGGCTTGCAGATCTTCCCGACTTGGAGAAGGCTAGAGGAAACTAACGAGAGATGAAGTGCTGAAACAAGTAGGCATGGAATGTGCTCCTGTGAACACCAATTTAGTTACCAATTGCATGACATTTTCAGATATTGTGGAATTGCTGTACTCGGAAGTACTGTACATATTTAGCTCTAAACCAAACCAAACCAAACCATACCAAGTTTAGCCTTTTCCCACTAGGTGAGGTCGGCTATATGGATTTGACGACGCCAATCAAATCTATTTAAGACCATGTTCTCTGTTAGATCCATGGAGATAAGATCATGTTTAATAGTTTCTTTTCAACTTATATTTAGCTCTAAATTACTTTTTATTTTTTATTCTTTTAATGTTGATGGGTATGTTGGCTCTAATCTAATTCATATTAAAGCTGGTAAAGGCTGAGTTAAAATGAACTTTGCATCCACTGAAAAATTGCATTGGCAAGGATTGGAGCTCCTATGGAAGTCACTAGTCCCTCTTTTTTCATTTGATAAATAGCCTCCACCGCAGTAGCGTAGTGGTTGATATTTAAATCGACTTCCTTGGCTGAAGGCCCTGTATAATTGGTGTGGATGGGATTCTTGCGTGCGAGTCCTTTGACTTAGTTTTGCACCTGGAGGGGGGCCCTGCTGTGACATTCTACAAAGGGTAATTTTTGTAGGGGACAGGCTCTAAGGGGGATTTCTATGTTGTTTTGGCCTTTTTCTAAATTACTGGTAAATATTATTCGCTAAATCGATAGATGTCTCATTGAATTCCACTATAATATTAAGATGGCAAGTCATTGACTAAATTGCTTGCGTTTGAAACCTTGTTATAGATCCATGGGAAATTGCATGTTGGGTTAGGTTTTAATTAACAGATGAAGCATGCAAGGGTGCTATTTGATTACGGTTTAACCCCGTGGCCAGCGGAAGACTTGCATGCAATTAATTTGCATTCCGACCTGGGGAAAAAATTGACTTCTTTTGGCTAATAAAGGGGGGTTTATAATAGGTTGTCTGGATGGTTCTGTGTGGAGGGAATATTATTTATATTTGGTGCTCCTCGGAGAATGGAGCCTTATATACCACTTATTTTTTTTTTATATTAGTTCATTTTCTTGTTCATTTGACTACGTAATATTATTATTAACCGTGGTTATGAATGCCGTTTTATGTGTATTATATTTAATGAAATTTAGTATCATATAATGTGTTTCGTACGTCAAATTGTATTAATTTGTATCGGTGTGTATTTTTTAATTTTTTAGATTCAAATTGTAGCGAAAAATTTTAATGCTTTGTTTTTAAAGAAATTTTCAAATTTTTGGTGTTTTTCTTGGACTTTTTTTTTTTAAACTAAATCTTTCAAGACCAAGAATAAAAGATGAATAATTTCTTGTTCAACTCCAATTAAATAATTTTTTATTTTGCCGCTTACTTTTATGAAATGTGAAATATAATAAATTAGGGTTTGTATTGTATTAAGAATGAAACCAGTAGTATGTTGAGTACGAGATTTGAAGCTATGTTTCTGAAACTTGTTTTGCCCTGCTTCCGTTGCGTATTACGCATTCACTGAGTATATTGTTTTGTCCGATAGGAAATAAAAGTTTGTATTTAATTTTTATTTCACATTCAATTATATTTCTTTTGGGATAATATCTATTAAAGATTAAAAAGGAAAAGAAAAGAAAAGGCCTTCGGCCTGTGGGAGCAGGCAGCTCGATAAATTGTGTATTTTTTTTTTTATATCGGGGATCGGGTGGGCTTAGTTTGGAAAATAATCAATGCTAGCCTTTTCTTTTAACTAAAAATTGAATTTCTCTTTCTTTAATAATTCTTAGGTATATTATTTATACATTTTACAAAAATTACTTATATATATAAAAGGTCAAAAGCAAATGAGCAAAAATGATAGAAAGTAAGCATTTTTAAATCATCACTAAATTAAGAAGACAAAAATAAATTTTTATTAAATATTGGAAATATTAAATTTTATTTTAATAGGTTGTTAGGATGGAACGGAATGAAATGAAAAGAAAAGTAGATGTAGAAGTTTAGAACATGCTTTGTCTTTATGGGTTTTATGAGAGAAGAAAATAAATAAATGAAAATGTAGGAGTGAGGTAAAATCTTTATTTTTTCATCTATTCAAAATTTAAAAAAAAAAAATGAAGAGACAAGATAAATATAATTAATTATTTACTTATCTCACAATCAAAGAAAGGAAAAAAAAAAGTCCACATTTTCTTTTTACATTTAAAGATATATATTTTATTTCCTTTCTATTTCTGGTCGACTCACAACACAATTTTATATTTCCTAAATTTTATGAAAAAGAATTCTATTAATAGTTTTTCTCTAATTATTAATATATATTTTGAAAAATGTTTATGCTAGAGTAGTTTTTATTTTAACAAAAAAAAAAATATACAACATTGATAAACATAGTATTAATGAGTGATAAATAATTACAATGGTTGTGATAGGAATAACTCTAACATTATCAATTTTTTTAAACATTTAAAAAATACAATAGCAAATGATATATATATTTACAAAAAAGAACACAATTTTAGATTTTTTAAACAATCAATCACGTGAAACTGATGAAAATGTTAAGAGAAAGGTGGATAAATTAAAAAAAATTAGAATTTTAGTTATTTTAACCATTTTTTTTGGTTAGGTTTCGAGAAGTGGTAGATGTTAATAACATTATAAATTAACGGAAGGGTATATAATTTTTTAAATGTTATGGATATCATCTATAGTTATTGAAATGGTAAGGGAGATACATGTAATTTAACCTTTATTGCAGCTCACTCCACGCGCGTACAGAGTCGTTATAACGAAAACAAGCGCCCCGTGAGTCGTCACTGTCATCGGCGTATGAATAACGGAGGTGCGTTGCCCAGCCTCATCGACCGGCAGTATCATCGCACCACCCATCTCCGACGCCGGCTTCATTCCCAAAGATGACGTCGCAATCCGATGTCTCTCATTCGCTGGTCCGTCTGAATATCGGTGAGCAATACTCGATCTTGCACCCCTTCCATTTATTGTTGAATTTTGACGCGAAGTATTCAATTCCCGTGTACATTTGCGGATAAAAACCCTATTTTTTTGGATTTGTAGTGGAAAATTTGTTCAACAATCAGACTTTTCATCTTTATTCAAGCCTTAGACCCCTGGCCTTCTTAATTTCGTACACGTATGCTGCTTTTCTCGTCAGATTATTAAATTATGTTTCAATTAGTGGAGCCCTTTAGCTTTTTCTCTTATCTTATTATGGGATTCACTTATTTGTTTTAGTATTTGATGTTGTCATTGCAGAAATGTAGAATTTTGAGCATATTTGGTTTTTATTGTTGTATCTAGTTATATTTGTAACTGCTGATTTTGTGTGCATTGTTTCTCTATTTTGAAGGGGGGAAGAAGTTTTGCACGACTGTTGATACCTTAACTCGGAGGGAGCCTGATTCGATGCTCGCTGCCATGTTCAGTGGCCGTCACACTGTCTGCAGGGACTCTGAGAAGGTATATACGGGGACATACTTAATTTTATTGATGTATTTGTATGCTTGTACTAATTATATTTTTAGAACTTTGGCTAGTGTGTTGTTGGGTTAACCACTGTTTTTGATTGTCCAAATTCAATTTTAGTCATTGGATGATGGATGAGGAAATTTCCCATGTACTGCTTTGGTGTGATGCTCTACAGGGCAATATAGCTAAAATTTTTAAAAATTTCCAAAAAAGAAATGCATTAATATCCTGTACTGCAACTGTTTTCTTTTTTCACTTAGCGAAAACAAGAACAGTTGTAGTTTTGTGTTTCACCTGTGAATTGGAACTTATGTGCCAGACTTCATGTATTGCTCTAACCTTCCTAATATTAGATTTTTATTTTTGAGGTTCTCATGTTAGTGATGAAGTTCTCTCTCTCTCTCTCTCTCTCTCTCTCTCTCGCAAATTAATTTATAAATAGATTCTTTAATATCATCTGTGGTTAAATAACTGTAGCAGTTTTATCTTCTTCGTGTTGAGAAATTGAATGCATTCTTTGATCATATGGGTTTCTCGCAGGGTTATGTCTTTGTTGACAGGGATGGTAAACATTTTCGGCATATTCTAAATTGGTTGAGGGATGGCGTTGTTCCCACACTAAAAGACGCTGAATATTCAGAGCTTCTGCGGGAGGCAGAATACTATCAGCTTATTGTAAGCCATTTTGGTTTCAACATACAAATTATCTGTTATGTTATGGATGCATAGCTTCATTCCCAGTACGAGTTGATTTTGTCAAGTGAATGCATTTAATTGATGTCATGTTGCTTCAGATTATTTTTTTGAACCGTAGGTGCATTGGATGGAGATGATTATGAGCTCATGTGACCTTAATTTCTTCCTTTACTTATTCCCTTTTATTTAATTTTGCGTGGTGTTGCCTTTTTCTTAATATCTTAAGATTCGTGTGTTTGTTTTCCATTTTATGTGTGACAAGGTCTAACCTTTTTAATGGATCCACCTGAACTTTAGTTTTTGTGAAGCTCCAAGCACTGGGTAGAGGATAAGATTGGACTTGGATGAGAATGGTTTGAAAAGTGAATAATGTTAAGCATTGTAATGGCTGTCTTACCCGATAACATTCAAGGAATCTCCGCAGATTATTTTGGTTTCGGTTCTTCAAACTTTTTTTGATGCCATAGCAATTATAAATTGCATTTCATATGTTACTGGATATGCCAGAGTAAATGAATAAATAGAAATTTATATGCATGTTGAGGTATGCAAAAATTTCATGCAATGGAATTATATTTCCTTTATATTGTTTGTTGGTGTTTGCTAACCAAAGCTAAGTTTGGTGTCTTTTCATTAGATACTACTGTTAGTGTCTGTATGCTTTGGAAGCTGTCCTCTATATTTCAGCAAGGAATTTTATGTTTAATTCCAGGGTCTAATAGATGGGATTAACTCTTCCTTGGATAAGAGGGAAGAGAGCGAGGACTTGGATACTGAGTTGACTCGGACTGATATTATCAAATGCATACAGTCAGAAAGAGTCAGATTTAGAGGAGTAAACCTTTCTGGCCTCGATCTTTCTAAATTGGTAATATTCCTTCTTGTATCTTTGAATGAAATGTTCAGAATATATTTCTCCCTGCTAGATTTTGGTTGTTAAAGGACTTGAATATATTGCAATCAGCTGTTCTGCAAATTCATACATGCATGCACAAAGTTCCTACTGGGGGCTACAAATAATTGTTTTGAATCTTACTTTGTTATGTTTATCTGAAAGAACATAGAGCTTTAACTCTTATGTCTATTTACATTTCTAAATAGTATTGAAAATGAATTTGTTCATCTCTGGTCTATGGCCATTTTGTAATTGTCATTTGTTGGAAAATTCCTGTATGAGATTAAAAAAGTGTCTCACATACTGCTGCTCCTGACATGTTCTGTTAATATGCAGGACCTATCTTTTGTGGACTTCAGTTATGCATGTCTTAAGAGTGTTTTCTTCTCACGTGCAAATCTTCAGTGTGCAAAATTTCGGGTAGGTTTTGTTCCAACATTGTTTGTGCAGGATTTATTTTTTAACTTGTTGGTACTAAGCTATTGACGTAATTTAGCTACATTGCAAACAGTTATTGGGAAAAATTCTGATTAGATGTTCATTTTAGTCTCCACATGTTTTTGATCATTGTCATTTGCAAACCCTTCGATTTTGTTGCAGGAGGTTGATGCTGAGGGTTCTAATTTTCATAATGCAACTTTACGCGAGTAAGACGCTCTTTAATGCTAATGAGTATCATGTTTTTGTACGCATTTTCTGAAATTTTCTTTGATCCTCTTCCGTCATTTTGGTTAATATTTTACTTTTACATGGATTGCTGCCTTAATTGATTTTATCTTGCCTAGGGAAGGTGTGAATTCACAGGGGCAAATCTTCGTGCAGCTTTATTAGCTGGCGCTAAGCTTCAAAGTGCGAACTTACAAGGTAGTATATTTCCTTTCTAATCTGATAAATTAACGCTATTTCAGTTATATGTATATTTATCTTTTCTATGCAAGTGTAGCATGTTTTGTTATTGGAGCAGTGGTCAGTCACTAGAATTTGTCTTATTATTGACCGGAGCCCTTAGTTTGCATGTTTTCAATCATTGGCGTTTCTATCACATTTTAAATTCAGTTCTTTCGTTGAACCTGGTGCAATCAATACTTTTGGCTGCCACCTGAGCATCTTCAGAAACTACTTGGATCATGGCTCAGAAAAGTTTTCCGAAGTGTCTTTGAACTCTTTCTCTCTCCAACCGTGCTTACCCCCACACCTTGGTGGCACTGGGCTCTGTACACACGACTTGCTATGTGCCTCATATTTTTTTTTTTTTCATAATTTCTCATAAAACTTTCTCAGTCCTTGACTGTCTCAGTTATCATTTGTCAGACCACTGCCATTTGCTTCCTAACTTTAATTATTTTGCTCCACCATGTTTATCTCTATCTGCTAATATGCATTCACTCGGCTACTATCTTCCTTTTTTTCTTGTCATTTATTTTGGTCCACTCCGGTAACACTTTATTTGCCTCAAAACATGCCATACTGCTTCTCACCTCCACTCACATTCACTGGACCTGCTCACTGGAAGAAAACTATTGTACTCTCTCTCTTGAAAATCACTGGGCATGCTCTTTTGTTTTGGTCTATCTAGATGTTGCCGGCCAATGAAAAACTAACTTTTTATACTTGACAACTTTTGTGTTAAATTAGGTTTTGGTAAACGAATTTGAAGGAGGAAATTTGGTGGGCTAGGTCAAAGATGGAGGGTGCTCATTGAATGAACCAAATTATTCAGAAGTTCCTATATTTACAGAAACATTAAAATAAATTCAAAATAGAAGTGAGTAGAAAGGAACAAACTTTTGTGCTTTCTATAGACTTCGCAATATTGCCTCTCGTTGACTTGTATATAACTTGGGAAGTTGGATGAGTTATTTGCGATCAGATTTGGACTTCTAATTTTCTATGCTTATATTTACTTCTTGTTTAGACTTCTGTAGTAAGGACATAAAGTTGGAGCCTGGTCCCATGTTTCTCTGAAATTATGGCGGATCGATTTCCTGTTCTAAGTCTTAATCATTTATTACTTGCCTATATTTTGGAGCAGCTGCTAATCATTATAAATATGCATTCAATCTAAATTTATGTTGTCATTTTGCAGATGCTTGTTTAATAGATTGTAGCTTCTATGGGGCGGACCTGCGTTCTGCACACCTGCAGGTTCAGCATCTTTGAATATACGAGCTAGCAATTAACGGTCAAAAGAGTGAGGAGGGGGCATAGGCCAGTGGACAGTGTCCCCTGCATAGGCCTTTGGCCCTACGTTCAATTCCCCCCCCCCCCTTGCTTCAGTCCCCAATCTGCCAAATAAATAAATAAATATTGAAAAAATGGGGAAAAAGAAAAGGAGCTAGTGATCTTCATTGTCATGGTGTTTTTGTTAACTGCATTGAGTTAATTTCATTTTTTATTTTTGATATTAAATTTAGCGACAAATATAAAAATAGGAATGTAAATATTCTGTGTGAAATTTCTTTGTACTGAATCCCAAATGCTAGTTACCAAAATAAATAAAGAAAAAATCCAAATGCTGTTAACCAGTAGCTGTTCTTTGTGGAAATTCATATTTTGGTTTTTAGAGGGTGCAAGGATATATAAACCTTCCTTATTCAATTTTTTTTTCAGAGTGCGAATCTTACTAATGCCAACCTGGAAGGAGCTAATTTGGAAGGAGCCAACCTAAAGGTAAAAGTAAAGCTTGTTGGCATTGACAAAAAATTCGGCATAGAAAAGATTTTGTTATTGGGTTTGCACATAACACTAATATCAAATTCTTTGATAATTTTATTTTTACACAATGCTTACAATCAATTAATTTTTAATATTTTCAGAACCAGATTTGCACATTAATGAAACATTGCAAGTTTGAAGAAATAATTTAATCAGCTGACTAGTTCAGTTGGCCAAAACTCAAGCGTTCCTTCGAGGAAGTTTCGATTTTGAATCCAGGGGGCTCCTCTTTGGGGATGAGCCTACACGTCTGTGTATTTGTGGGTTATTGCATGGGTCTAATGGGTTACCCAGTGCACACCCAAAGGGTAGTGGCTTCAATTTCCCATCATCATCAGAAAAAAAAAAAAAAAAGGAGTTTGAAGAAAAAAAATTTGAAATCAAATAATAAAATAAAAAACAATATGAATATATAATTGGCAATCCTTCATCGTTTATATATATATGTATCTTTTTTTTTTTTTCAATTTTAAAAATTCTAAAACTCAAAATTTCAAATTTGTTTTAAGTGTATAGCTTTCGAAACTAGATATCACTACTTCTCGTTCACACATCTTTGCCAATACGTACAACAATAAAAATAATATAAATAACGTGTGAATGTATTTACAAGATGAGATGGAACATCACAAAATCAGGTCTCTACGAGGTAAAGTCTTACTCTAAGGCTTTGGAGAGGAATGATGAATGGGACTTCCCGTGGAAGAAGATATGGTGATCTGGGGCTCCCAAGAGACGCTGTTTTTTTTTTTTTTTTTTTTTTTTCCCCTAATGGGGTATGGTTCATGGTATTATTGGCAATCTTATTGAGAGGAGACTGATTCTAGTAAATTGGTGCTGCTTGTACAAGGATGGTTGGGAATCCATAAACCACCTTTTTGTGCAGGGAAATTGGGCTAGGGAGCTTGGCTTTGTTTTGTTCTGGAATTTCCTGGTTCTTTCATCGAGAGGTGAAACACGTTTTTCCGGAGTGTTGGGGCACTAGAATTAGCAAGAGGAAAGGTTGGGGATTAATTCCTTGTTGCCTAAACTAGCTCATTTACTGGGAAAGGAACATGAGGTGTTTCCGAGAATCGGTAGCATTGTTGTATGGGTTAAAGAGCACTTTTTCTGGGAATTTTGTATAATTGGCTGTTTGAGGACGTAGAGCCAGATTTTTTCAGTATTTTTGCACTACATTGAACATACGGATGTTACTTGACACAATTTAGGCTTTGCGGTTTTTTAAAGTTTAGTGGGTTCTTTTATTTCAGGGTGCAAAGCTGAGTAATGCAAACTTGAAGGATGCAAACCTTCAACGGGCTTATCTACGACATGTCAATCTTCGTGAAACAGTAAGTATAACCGAAGCTGTACACATTTAGAATTTGTATGTCTATTAGAATATTACAGGATCTAACCTCGTAGTTTGGCCTTGATAGTATTTAAGTGCACATGAATGAAGTGGCAGGGAACTGCTCTTCTTTATTTGAATTATGACACTAATTTCCAATGTGCCCTGGAGTTTATGAGATGCGGTTCACAGACACCATTTTAAATCTGATAGTTACAGAGGCTCTTTCTCCTTAGTCCTTCAGTAGACTTAATTGTCTTTCAACCATTTATTGCCTCCTGCAATATCTTTGTATCATCCTTGTTGCGGGCCCCGGTTTCATCAGTTGAAGCTCATATGAGTTACGGAACTTCACAATTTTGTCTCTATAGACTTGCAAATGATGGAACTAAGAAAATGCTTATGCATTAGACTATCACACTCACAATAATTCAAATGCTTTTCTTTAAGAAGAAGCCGCTAGGACTCTTACATTAGAAGAGCCTAAACTTGACCTCACCCCAAGAAGTTTTGTACGAATTCTCCTCCAACAGAGTCTTATATAGCCTCAAAATGAACTATTTCGAAAATGGTATTTTCAAAAGTTTAATAAAGAAACTTTACAGTTTTTTAAACAACAATTTTTCTCCAATTAGAGAAAACAAATAAATTCGAACATTTTGTTCCTTGGTTTTTCAATTATTACTTTGAAAATCTTCAAAACCAAATTTTGGTTCTTGAAAAAGATTGGGAATTAAAAGATGGTTCTAAAGTTAGAGCTATTCGTCCCCCATCTCAACCTTTGTTGATCAATTCGACAGAGGCAATTCCCTTTGTAGAACCTTCATCTACTGAAACGGTTGCTGCAAGAGTAAAAGATTTGAATTTGCTGTATAAGCAGCTAAACTATGGAAATCTTTTTATGCAGACCTTAGGTCAGCAATTAAACAGAATTGAATCTTCTTTAACTGAAATTCAAAGAACGATTTCAAATTCTCGTACTTCTTTAAAAGAAAGTACTTTAAAGGACTCAATAAGAGCTCCTATTCTAAAACCTCCTGTAGAGGTAGAAGGATTTAAAAGTCCTACGGTCTCAGTCGAGTCAATCTTGGAAGGTATTAGAGATAAGTTTGGAACTCTTAAAATTGATACCTTAGATATTGATTCAGATAAGGAGATAAATTTTAGATGCTCCTCCTGAGATTTTAGAATCTCAGTTTATCCCTGATCTAGAAGTCAACAAATTGGCTACTAGTAGAACTTTAAGGTCCGACCCCAAGCCTCATCAAAAGTATTATTATACTAGGCCTACTCCAGTCGATGTTCTTATAGAAGAACAACATGACTTTGATCAAACAGCTTATCATTCCAGGACTGCCTCTACCTAGAATATAGATGGTCTTTCTCAAAAAATAATTCATCAATTGTGTCATCGAATGCTTATTTACGTCTCAGTCAATAAAGCAAATGGTGTAACTGATAGAGCTGCTGCCAATAATATTATTGCCGGTTTTGATGGAACTGTTAGGAGAGTGAAAGAAAATAAAAGAAATATGCAAAATTTCTTTTATTTTATAGATGGATGATATTACAAAGAGTTATAAAGAGGCAGAGATTACAGAGAGAGAGAGAGAGAGGTTCGGAGCTAATGCGTGCCGAACAAATGAATATACAAAGATATATATATAAAAAGAAAATACTATTCGGACCCGAAAAATACAATTTGGAATCCGAAGAAATAATTACAAACTGTACGACTTTTGGCAAACTATACCAAATGAGGTGGCGTGTGCTGGATAAAGATGCAGTCGGTCGGCCTCGTTTGGTGGCAGGTACTGTATAGCTTGGAACTTTCGAGCCGAAAGTCAGTTGTCTTCTTATGGAGCTGGAAAGTAGAAACAGTAAAGGAATCCTGGCACATGGACGGCCAGCTTTGGGTGAGCTGTCCTCACGAGTCCTTACTGTTCTTTGTCTTTTCCCTTTTGTTTGATGAGAGAGATAGCATGCTAAAATATCTCCCATCTCGGGTAACGCTGGAATATCGTCATCCGGGTTCTGAGATTCACCCGCCAAAATTGGATCTTCCGAATGCGAAGAGCGGGTGTCGATGGACATAGATTCATCAAGGCCACTGAATTCTTTTTGCATAAATTCAAGGCATTTAACCAAAATATCTTGTTCTGAACAGTGAGGGTATCGTCTTCTTAAACTGAGACGAAGTTTGGTAATATAATCTGACTTAGATTTAAGTTCTTCTTCTTGTGGTTTCTTTTGATAACCATTTATGATTTTATTAATCTTAGATATTAATTCTGGAAGATCAATTTGCTTCCACCATTGAAAGTGAAAGGTGCGAATCAGATTAGGGATGCCTAGATCATCCGTATCTGTCTTTAAACCCCATTTCCATATCCAGGGAATATTAAATTTTGCCCAGAAATAGAATACGGGTTGGCCCTCAAAGGATACCTTATTGATATCGCTGAAAAGTGGATGGGCCTGAATCCAAGTATCATAAAGATTTTGAATATTTTTGGGCAAAAAGCATAAAGGAGGCCCAAACTTTCTCCACCAAGGATAGACCCATCGTGGAATGCTTTTGGTATTTTTAAAAAATTCTTCTCGAATACGGAAAAACAAAGAGTGTTTTCTTTTTTGATTTTCATATAGAAAAGTATAATGCCAAGCATTGATATAATCTCAATAATTGAAAAGATATTCTTGCTCGCTATGAGCAATTTTTATTTTTCAGGATTTAAAAGGGTCATTACCCCAATCTATAATAGTATAGAATTTCAAAATAAAGCATTGGCTATAATTTATTTGATCGGAAATACGATTATTATTGTAAAAGTGGCGTATTTCCACTGAGTTTGTAGAGATTAACATTCCCTCATAGATATATCTATATTTATATTCTGGAGCAGGGTATGCAAATCTGTACAGAGTTTTTTGTTTTAAATACCAGGGATCTGTTGACCATTGGTCATCGTCCTCGTTAATAGTCATTATGGACTCAGTAAATGGGCTTGTAATATATACAGGCTCAGATTGAACTACTTGGGTTGTAGTTTTTTCAGGCTTAGATCTTGAAGAGGACGAGCTAGAGGACTTATTGCCCTCTTTCTTCTGGCGTAGAAATTCTGCCAGGTCCTCTTTCCTCTTAGAGAGGTATTCATTAAGGTCCACATAGTTTGGACTTTCTTCTTCATCTCCCAAAAATTTGAAAGGATTTTGATTGGGTCCAAGAAGGCCCAAGTGCGCAGATAGAGTAGATCTACCTCGGCCACGGGTATTTTGTGAAGTGGGCTTAGATTCCTTTCCTCTACCGCGGAGACTCATTGTCCCTGCAAAAATTCCCGAGTTAAGAAATCAGGAAGAGAATTAGATTCTCCTTTAATGTATTCGATTGTAAAATCAAAACAGCTTAACTGGGCTTGCCAATTAGCATAAATCTGTTTAGAAACAAGATTTTTAACATCTTTTTCAAGGATTTGTTTTACCGCACTACAATCAATGCGTAAGAGAAAGGATTGATTTAATAAATCATCCAGAAATTTACTGATGTTTTTAACAACAGCAAGCATTTCTCTTTTGATAGTCGGATATGCCAACTGAGTCAAGTTTCATTTCCCCGAAGCGAATCTAATCAAATTTTCTTGATTAGTTTCAGGATGGCGTTGTTTTAGAATACCGCCATAACCAATGTTGCTCGCATCGGTTTCTACGATCTTAAACCACTTAGATTGGCACAGATTGAGACAGGACTAATTTTTGACTTTCGCCTTTATGATCTGAACAGCTTGTGTATGTTCAGCAGTCCATGGGCTGTTAGCCTGACTCTTTGATAGTCGTCTACAAAGAATGGCAGCATCGCTAGCCAAATCCTTGTAATAATCGGAAACATAATTCAGACTTCCCATAAATCTTTGTAACTGCTTATGATCATTTATTTCATCTGGGAATTTTGAAGCAAATTCGATGCTCCGATTAATCGGAGTTATTTGGCCTTGAGAAATAGTATGGCCTAAAAAACGAACATTCGTTTGGAACAACTTCATTTTAGGATAAGATATAACTAATCCATTGTGCTTGATGATATCCTTAAAAACTTTTAAGTGTTTGAAATATTCATCAAGCGATTTTGAGAATATTAAAATACCATCAATGTATACCCAAATAAATTTGGAAAATGGGTTGAATATAGAATTCATAATATTCTGAAATTCAGAAGGAGCATTTTTTAAACCAAATGACATTACGTTCCATTCATAGTGCCCGAATGGTATGGTAAAACCTGTTTTATATCGGTCGTTTTCATGGATTTGGATTTGCCAATATCCAGATTTTAAGTCAAATTTTGAAAATATAATGGCTTCATTAAGCCGATTTAATAAATCTCTTTTATTTGGTATTGGATACCGAATCCATTTTAAAACTTTATTTAGGAATCGATAGTTTATTACTATTCGAGGAACCCCACGTTCTTGTTTAGGTGCATTACAAACATAAAATACAGTGCAACTCCATGGAGAATGAGGAGGTCTTGTTAAACCTTTAAGTGAAAGAGAATCAATTTCTTTTTTATAAATTTCAAGATATTCTTGATTCATTTGGCAAGGACGTGCTTTAGTAGGGATGTCCTTTTCATTGATATTATCTTCATATGAAAGATTAACTATATATTGTTTTCGATTCCAGAAAGCATTTGGAAGGTCAGAACAGATTTCTGTTTGAAATTGATGCTCGATTTGAGAAATCTTTTCTTTAAGAAAAGGTGCTTGTAATTTCTTTTCTATATCAAGAAAATAAATTTCTTGTTTTAGAAAATTCAAATGCTTTTCTTTAAGAAGAAGCTGCTTTACCTCATGTAGAAGTAAAGTTTTAGGTTCAGTTATAAATTGAAAAGAAATATTTTTATTTTTATAAAAAGAATTAATTCCTTGGGAATTAATTGTAATAGGCATTATTTCTCGAAAAAATGGAGTGCCTAATATAACATGTTGTGATAAATTTTTCACAAATAAGAATGAACATGGTATGCATGTATCATTTATGCAGACATGTGCAGATGACAATTTGTAATTGACATGTAACTTATTGTTACTAGCAGATGTGAGAGTTTGAGTAGTTTTCTCAAAATACTTTGTTGGAATCAAACCCTCATTAATGCAACATATATCTGCACCACTATCCATGATTACTATGACACCATGTGAAATGTAATCTTTATTAATTACTAATTTTATTTTCACATACCATTTTTGGGTATCTACCTTCTTAATCATACTGACTAAGTAAGGGTCAGGGGACTGACTTGAGGGATCACTATTTGTTCTTTGCTCTAATCTCTCGATTCTTAGTCTAAGACTAAAGTTTTCTATCTTAAGATAAGCTATTTCTACCTTAAGCTCACTGACCTCTTGCTTAAGGTCTTGTAATGAACAAGGTTGAGAAGTTTGACTTTTATTCAAACGTTTATAGACTTCTTTCATCGTATAGATTTTAGAGTCTGGAGGCTGAGTGTTGGATGTAGAAGAACCTTTGAGATTCTCTATGTAGTTTTCTAGCAGACGTTTCCTAGTTTTAGGATCTTGAACGTCGTTGGCAATTTCTAAGAATTCTTCTTGATCCTTAGTTAGGACATTAATTTGCATGGCGGCAATGCCCTTTTCTGAATCACTAGTGTCATTTTGACATTTGCAAGGAGCTTTATTAGTCTCCATAGATGAGTCAGACTGAGAGTCAGATTCTATTGGCAAATTTTCATCGCTTGATTCCTTTTCTTCATCAGAAGGAGGATTAGGATTAAGAACTATCTTACAGATAGCTTGTTTAGAATCTTCATCTATATGAAGTTCTTGAATTTTCTTCTTAACCCAACATCTATTGACGTAGTGGCTTATTTTGCCACATTTCCAACACTTAACCTTCTTAAGAGGGCTAAGGTTACTAGATTTCCTAGGTTTAGCATAAGATTTTCTCTTAGGAGAACTTTTCTTGGGGTAAAGAAGGTGAGGAGGGTACCTAAATTTGTTCTCCTTATTGAAGAACTGTTTTCCAGGTTGTTTGTGAGGGGTGACTCTTCGTTGAGAAGGCTCCGGAATGCCAAATGCGAATTGATCGCAAAAGTCTCCAAGCTCTTTGCGCTCAGTAACTTGCTGGCGCTTAATTTGAGACTTAAGCTTCATGTCATTACACAAAGCTAATCCTTCAGTTTCGCAGGCATTCATAAGATGCCGTAGGTCAGGTTATGGTAATCTATGTGTTTACCATCCCATTTATTTTTTAGAGTAGTTTTTACTCTTTCACTGAATAAAGAAGGAAGGCGGTCTAGGAATTTAGATATCCAATGTTCTGATATAGCGTCTTTTAATTGAGATACTCTGGCTAGGAAAGTATCTTTATATCATCTATAATGGGAAAGAGTAGGACATCTTAGATTCTGAGAGAGAGTCCTAATTTTTTCATTATCGTCACTTATTTGACCAGTGAAATGTTCTAGGATGGCACAGACGAGAGTATAGACTATGTCTTCTATCTCAATCCTTTGGGTTTGAGTTTGAGTTTGAGAACTACTTTTAGATTTAATCACTATTTGACTATCTGTGAATTTTTTAGCATTTAGTATAAATGCTCTCTGGTGATCACTTAACATATGATCCCACCAACCTTTAAGAGTTCCATCAAAACCGGCAATAATATTATTGGCGGTAGCTCTATCAGTTACGCCATTTGCTTTATTGACTGAGGCGTAAATAAGCATTCGATGACACAGTTGATGTATCATTTTTTGAGAAAGATCATCTATATTCCAGGTATAGGCAGTCCTGGAATGATAAGCTTTTTGGTCAAAGTCATGTTGTTCTTCTATAAGAACCTGGAGTAGGCCTAGTATAATAATACTTTTGATGAGGCCTGGGGTCGGACCTTAAAGTTCTACTAGTAGCCAATTTGTTGACTTCTAGATCAGGGGTAAACTGAGATTCTAAAATCTCAGGAGGAGTATCTAAAATGGGCTCCTTATCTGAATCAATATCTAAGGTATCAATTTTAAGAGTTCCAAACTTATCTCTAATACCTTCCAAGATTGACTCGACTGAGACCGTAGGACTTTTAAATCCTTCTACCTCTACAGGAGGTTTTAGAATAGGAGCTCTTATTGAGTCCTTTAAAGTACTTTCTTTTAAAGAAGTACGAGAATTTGAAATCGTTCTTTGAATTTCAGTTAAAGAAGATTCAATTCTGTTTAATTGCTGACCTAAGGTCTGCATAAAAAGATTTCCATAGTTTAGCTGCTTATACAGCAAATTCAAATCTTTTCCTCTTATAGTTTCAGTAGATGAAGGTTCTACAAAGGGAATTACCTCTGTCGAATTGATCAACAAAGGTTGAGATGGGGGATGAATAGCTCTAACTTTAGAACCATTTTTTAATTCCCAATCTTTTTCAAGAACCAAAATTTGGTTTGGAAGATTTTCAAAGTAATAATTGAAAAACCAAGGAACAAAATGTTCGAATTTATTTGTTTTCTCTAAATGAGAGAAAAATTGTTGTTTAAAAAACTGTAAAGTTTCTTTATTAAACTTTTGAAAATACTATTTCGAAATGGTTCATTTTGAGGCTTCATAAGACTCTGCTGGAGGAGAATTCGTATAGAACTTCCTGGGATGAGGTCAAGTTTAGGCTCTTCTAATGTAAGAGTCCCTAAATATAACCTAGATGGACTTTTATCCATTAAAGATGAAAGCTCATTTCGGACGCTGTAGGAGACGTCATTTTCTCAGGAATAGATCCTGTGATAGAATAGATTCCTCTAGGAATCTGGGAATCAGAGTCTAATTCCTTGGATCTCATCTTCGAGATTTTTATTAAGTTCAGAAGATGGCATCGATACCTTATATGAATGTCGACTGCTAGATTCAGATTGAATTTCAGATCAAGAATCTAAGGATTTTCTAGGAGGAAATATCCTAATTTGCTGAGTTGGAGAAAAGCTTATCTCTATATCTCCAGTGAAATGTTGAATTATTTGTTCAACATCTTCTTGTGTTGGAGGGGTTGATTTTACCGCTTGGGGTAAAAACCATTGGGACGGAAAATTAATTTCATCCCATCTAAGCATCCTATTGGTTGCTATATTTGAAGACAGTAGATTTGTCTCAATTAGGACAGTTCGATTCTTCGAACATTAAGACATAAGATTTTTAAGACCTTAAAATGAACTCTATATATGATAGATATGGCCTCTGATCCTTCTAAGAAGTTGTAACCATGAGATTGGACCCTAAGGCTTAAAGCTGTAGAGATATGCCGGTCAGTTAAACTTAAACTTAGGTTAGGATAGGCATTAAAAAAGACTGGTCCATGACACAGACTAGTTTGAATTACTCTCACAAGTGAATCTTTAAACGAGAGGCATCTGCCGTCTCGTAAACAAGTGAGGATTGACGCATTCAATCCTGGGAGATTTAGGGGCTTAAAAGCCACTTGGACCAATGCTATCTGGATATATTTGTAGTCCGCAAAGTATATTTGCAGGTCTTTCAACCATTTATTGCCTCCTGCAATATCTTTGTATCATCCTCGTCTCAGGCCCCAGTTTCATCAGTTGAAGCTCATATGAGTTACAAAAGTTCACAATTTTGTCTCTATAGACTTGCAAATGATGGAATTAAGAAAATGCTTATGCATTAGACTATCGCACTCACAATAATAATCATCTCCTCTTGTTCTAGGCCTCGCTTTCTTGGAATTATGATGTCCTCGCAAAGATTCTTGGCCTTGTCTGCTTTATGTCTGCAACATTGTCAGTTATGTTACTTCCAATTGAATCAAATCAATGACAAAGCAAGGAGTTGATGAATTAATGCATGTTCTGAGCAATAGATTTGTGTGTCACTTATAAAAAGAAAAAAATTCTTAGTTTTCAATAAATGCTAGTACTTGTAGGATCAGTTGATTAACAATTTTATATTTCTTAAACTTAGTTGAAGTCCTGAAATGTGGTTCACTTAGTAAAAGAGTTGAGAATGGCTATCCAAATTCTCAAATGAGACCATCGTGAGATTTTGTTGCGTTTCGTTCTTATTTATTGAAATTCTCATGCATTGAGAACGACTGATGTCTTCATGAGATGCGGTTCATTTTGTAATCTCGTTGCGTTGTTACTGCTGCTGCTTACAGCATTTGGAAGGTGCAAGGCTTGATGGTGCCAATTTGCTTGGAGCGATCAGATGACCACCGGAGTGTTGCGTTAATATTTATCGGGTGCCGGTTTAAATTATCTGTTTTTTTTTTTTTTTTAACCATGCATGAATTATTTCCTTTTCCAGCCCCTTTCTGCTTCAATCTTTCTGCATTTATACATGATTATGTAAGCAATTGTATATAGCTCAGGGCCATGACTTCTGACAGTGTGGGTTGTGGATGGCTGTGGATTGGAAGCTTCCCTATGTTCTGACAATTTTAACATTATTATCGATACATTTTATCCCTCTTAATCCTTTGCATCCCATTAGAACTTTATCGATTTTGCAAAGACACATAAGACAGACGGTCAAAAATCTTTGTGCAGTCAGTTACGGATTTTTTGGTGGTTTTTTTGTTTTTTTTTTTTTTTGGGGGGGGGGGGGGGGGGGGGGTGGCGCT
>QLOD02000013.1:7726127-7739997 GCA_003260245.2 Sideroxylon spinosum | reverse complement strand
CCCTCTTATTTATAAAACATCCAAATCAAGTCAAAAGTTATCCCCCTCCATAAACATCACATCAACGTGGGCCAACCTCCTAAAACTAATACCCCATCTTATCTTATACCCCCTCTAAAACTTATCCTCCTAAAATTTTAGTACCATCCAATCGGCCCCTAAAAGTACTCAAAAGATACTCTGTTTTGCGTTTATTTCTCAACTGGGTATTGTTGCTTTTTGCGGGGCATTAGCTCAAGCATAAATTAAATAAAGGGAAGCTAAAATTACTTATTTACTGTGTCTTATCTATGATATTAGAATTGTTAGCCATCCATTTAAAATTGGATGATTTATAATAAAATTTAATTGAAAAATTTTAGACAAATTTTTATTTTAAATCATCAGATTTTACAATCAATAGTTCATAATTCTAATATCAGGAGCGAACTAAACCTTTACTTCTTACATTTATCCTTATTTAGTTTGTTTTCTTTTAAGTCCAGAGTATAGTTGGGTTCATGGCCTGGCCCCTTAACTGGGGGTGCTTCTTTCTTTGGAATAACAACAACAATAATGATAATAGTTTACCAGTATCATCTAAAACAAATAGTTACCCAATGAGCTGCAACAACATACTGAGATGCCTTGTCCAAATGTGGACCGGCCCATATTTTTGTGGGTCAATCATAAGTGATTAAAGGAGCTAGCCCAATGTCCTAGCCCAGCCTTCAAGCATTGACATATTGATTTTTTTCCTTCTTTTTTTTCCCCTCCTCGTTTTATATGTTAGTATTTTCATATATGAAAAGCAATGCAAGTGACTGAAAAATTTATCGCTGAGATGCTTTTATTAAGAAGTTCATTAATTTATTTGTTGTTGATGTTAATTTGAGTAGGTTTTGTATAATGTTTATTTGTCATATGTTATGACAAACTACATTATACTATTACAGAACAAACACTAAGATTTAATGAAATTGTTTTTATGAAACTTTTTTTGGGTGATTTTTTTTTCTATTAATGACCCTTAATCACCAATAACCACTCACAATTTGAAATTTTTTTCCATTAATGACCCTTTACTATCGATAGCCACCCACAATTTGAAAATGGTGTATAATTTAAATTTTTATAAGTTATTTAATTAACTTTACTCTTTTATTTTTTATTTTTCTTAAATGTCCTTTAACTACCAACTACTCTTATAATATTTTTATTTTATTTTATCTAAATATCCCTTAATTATTTACAATCGGCTTAAATACATTTAATTAATAATTAATAATTATTTGAGAAATTTTTTAAATGAAATAACAAATTATTTAATGATATACACATAATAAAAAATTAATTAATGATATACATATAATTTTTAAATAAAAATTTAACAAAAAATCACGTACATCATGTGTGAACCTGTATTTTTTTTATTTTTTTAAAAAAATAACAAATTAATTAATGATACATACATAGTATTAAAATAATAATTTATATGCATCGCGTGTGCAAAAATAAAATAAAATAAAAATAAAAATTCACATGCATTTTATAAATAAGATATTTTTATTGATTATTAAGACAACAAAAAAATAAAAAAACCACAAACATTACGTGTGTACCGATGTTTAGTATATATAGAGAGAGTGGGGCATAATGCTATGACAGTTTTTGCGTAATGCCTCCAAATATACGGGAATTTCCGAGGCAGTCGGCAATGAAAAGTTCTCTCTCAAATTTTTAATTTCCTTTGTAGACATTGTGCGGTAATTAATGCATGTATTATTGGCATCAAAAGGGCGCAACAACGACATGCGTTATCATGTCGCAATGAATCGAATTGCGAATCGTGGGGAGGTACTAACTAATGTCAAATTAAATTTTTTTTTTAATATAATATATATTGGTTGTTGAAACCAAAGTCGTTCATAAGTTGGGTACGTAATGGCTTCCCAAAAAAAAAAAGGTTGGATACGTAAGAGATTATAAATTGTTAATTTGCTACAGAAGGTGCATTCTGATGATCTGGCCGTAAATCAGCATAAAATAATATATATATATATATATATATATATATATATGATATTATCAATTTCGAGAGGTCATGTATATGCCCCAAGGACAACTTGTCTGTGGTTGTTCGGCAAGAGGGATCCTTAAGCATAGATTGCACAATGAGTTAAATGGCTCCACACGGCAGTTGGGATAAAATTAAAATTGTTTAGCCAAAACTTTTTTGTATGGCAATGTGCTTGTGTGTATATGTATTACTAGTGATGAAGAAATTGTCTTAATAATTTAACAGAGACGCTCGCAACCAAATAGTTACGATAAAGTAACATGACGTGATCTGACCATGTGTAGATTCTAGCTAGCAGGCTAATTACACATTAATTGGATCTAAAGCGTTGCCTCACTTAACATTCAACGTTGTGGTTATCTCACAAGAAATAACTGTATTTGTTACCATCAAAATGGATCTAAGATTTGTAATTAATGGATTGACATTCAACTTTTAAGGAAAATAGAGGTAAAAATAAAAATATGGCGGAGGCAATGACCTGAACCCTTGATGGGTCTGCCCTTATCAGAACATTAATTACATCATTCATTTATATTATTATACACTACTCTAGTACCCAAAAAAAAAAAAAAAATGAGGAAGGGAAATTTGCTTTAGTTTTAACATTTCTATATTACAAGGTGCTTTACAGTTGGTCTCTATGTATACACACTAGAACCAAATTAAGAATGGTATTAAAAAATAGTAAGTGAAGCGGATCCAAATGGCAGTTGGGAGAGATTCATTTCTTTAGTAATTGTTGCGTGATATAAGTTTTTGTATTAAAGAAAAATAAGTGCTCAACTCCTCAGTGCCTGATAGCTGGGCAAACTGTTGCTGTCATTGAACTAGCTTTCCCACTACACACACACACTTGTACAACTGAAATGGCCTCTGTGCTCGTTGAAGGAAAGATTTTTATATGTCCCACTTTCTTCAAATTCCATACTTGCCACACACTATATCTTTTTCTGGCATTCTGCAGGCACTCGACCGGGTCTCCAATTCCTCAAATTCCATTTCCTTTTTAACTTGCTTCATCTATAACCCAGGCAAAAAGAAACTGTCTGTTTATTAATTATGTCACTTGTTTGGGTCCTTGGAAAGCAAATGTCAGAATTCTATATATATATAGCTTTTCTTGTATACTTTCAAGATATTATTGAAACCAAAATGTGGAAGATCAAAACTTGATGGCAAAATAGTTAAATGTATCTATTTAATTCGCTGATCTGGCAATAAACCAGCAGGCTGAACAACTGATGCTTACTAATACTTGTGTCATCTATTCAATTGCTTATTAATTTATTCAACCTCTATATCTATCAGTCTAGTACATCAAACCGTACATCGTTATCTTTTTGGTGCCTTTCTTGGATTTGCATCTTCAGGATTCCAACACAGCAAATTATAGCTATTTGCAAGCTGGGTAAATGCCATCACAAATTTACAGATTAAGCTACCAATTAGCTGGCTACTGCATGATAGTTGAACAAGTCAATTCAACTGACCACTAGATTATTCTCACAACATATATTCTTTGTTTTGCTTTTGTGATTTGTTGGTGTGTGTATGTATATAAACTCACACCTATTTATGTTATTCATTGTCTTGTACTTCGGGATTAGTTAAAAAGACTCCATTTGAGCAATCAAAACAAATACTTTAATGTAAAAGTTAATAGAACCATAAGTTAATCTCCTTGGAGATCCTAAGAAATATATGCTTTTGGAGCTAAACAAATCTCCAAAATTCTCTATAAATCACCGTAAAATTCAAATTTTCTATTCACTGCACGAATTACAAGATTACGATTTTTACAAACTTATATTAACTTTTACAACTTCATAGCTCCTTCTATGGATAATTTTTTTTTTTTTTTTCAATGTCTTGTGGAAAAGATACCATGAGCCTCCAAAATAACCAGTAAAGTTTAAAATTACCAACATTGATGTAACTTCTTGCATGACTAAATCTCACATTGGATAAAAAATTTCCTCTGCTAACGTTCAACATTGTTTGGAGTATGCATAAATAACGTGACTCTTACTTTTGGTCTGTATGGCAGATTACCATCAAATAATTGGTCATGTAATTTGCTAGGTCTGTTACCCCCCCCCCCCCCAAAAAAAAAACAAAAAAAATGAATATGGCCGATTGGAAAGGAGATCCTGATGCAAAGATCTCAACAAGTTAAATGGTTTCCCATGACAGTTTGATATAAAATCCGTGTTGTTAATTAGCTCAGTTTAGCATATATAATAATATAGACGAGTTGAAAAGTTTCTCAAAATGATATTGTAACACGAACCCCACCAAGTTCCAAAAGCAACTTAAATTAATCTGACCGAGTTTACAATTCAATCCAAGCAATGTCACTATAGTTGGCCAAGTAAAAATGTTGCTATCGTTAATCTTGCAGACATATACCAATTAGGTTTCATTAACAAGTAAATTAATAAGAATATGTGTTCACACATGGATATGCTTTACGTAATCATCAAAAATCACATTATTCTGTTTGTAATTTGCACAGAGGGAAAGATAAAAGGATATATATATATATAATTAATTACTATTTAAATTTTCAAGTTTTTTATTGGGTGAAGTTATTTGCATTCTTTTATTAATTTTCGTATTCCACAATAGCTTTGATAGCTTTAATGAATAAGAATAATAGAAAGTAAGAGAAACTAATAAAGAAGTACATTTATTATTTTCTTTTCTATTATGTACACATATGTATATATATATATATATATGTTTAATTGATACTCAAAACAATTTTGCGATTTCTCATTATTTTGGATCACGGGTGTACATACGTGAATGTGTCAGATTCAAAGGTTCAATTCTAAAATAATAAACCTGTGATTCGAATGATTATGGATTAGTATATCTTAGTTCAAAAACTATGAGAATTAATATTCAAATCCAATTAAATAAAACAAAGATCAAGGTTTTGAAAGGAGTTAAAAGTGCATATACACGTCCCTTCATCTTCTTGAGTTATTTATTAACAAGTTACAAAAGATTATAATTGGGTGAAATTTAAGACTTTAAAAATTTTATTTTATTTTTATTTTTAACTATGATTCCTCTACTTCCTTCTTTAATAACAATTCTATAGCCGAAAAGTAATCGGAAAAAAGATAAAATTTCTTGTTGGAAAAGATTGGTTGGGAATCCATTCTGCTACTGCTTCCTTTTATAGATGTTAACTACATTGCCCACACAATCTCACAATTTCAAGATCCCGCTGCAACTTCTGAGATGGTTAAATGTGCTATGTTTCTCATAACCTTCACAAAAATCACAAATGTGAGTAGGTTGCGAGTCTCCCATTTCTCGATACGGACTCGACCTCCTGGGTTGATGATCAATCTAGTTGATATTCCTCTAACCAATTACCGCTCTGGCCAATCTGCATAATGTGAATGCTTACCCTCGTTAGACATTAGCCCATCCACCTCAGATCGTTGATTGGACAAGTGTATTTTGTTAGCGTCTTCTCATGATTCTATGTTCGTATTTGTTAAAATAAAAAATATAAAAGACAAGAAACAATATAATTAGAAAAAGAATATAATATCTACGTCTTGTTATATACATCATAAAAGTAAATAAAAGACCATTAAATATGTTTACAATGAGTGGTACGTATATTAATGATCTACGTACCAAAATAAAACTAATTATTTACTAAAAATTAAGATATAGAATATTTTAATATTGATAAATATATAAAGAATATTATAACCTGATATAAAATATCCTAACACCCTTCTTCAACCTCAAGATAATAAACCAACTTAAGTTTGGGAATAAGAGGATTCCAAAACTAACTGAACCGAATAGTAGAACAAGCTGTAAATGTAGAATCTGAAGTTGTGTAACTGCTGATGGTAAAGAAGTTTTGACGAAAAATTCTTGAAGAAATTTTGCTACCATTAATATGATTGTTTTTCGGATTGAAGATCAAAAAATAACCAAACAGAATATATGATGTGTGAAGATTAAACAAGAAAGACAAAACTGAAAAAATGTCAGAAGAAAAAAAATAACAGTACCTTGCTCTCTAGAGTTTAGGCTATTAAGAAAGACTGACATCTGTTGGTGTATAAAAATAAATTCTATCAAGAACAGTATTGTGAACTAGATAAACATATAAAGTTGAGATATCATCCTAAATAAAAAGTGTACTAAAACAATAAAACACAAAGAAATAGAGGTCAAAATCGAAATAAAAAGGGGTTAAAAAAAAAAACCCTAAGAACTAGTTTAGAATGAGAAAAAAAAAAATTTCTACGTTAGTTGAGATGGTATTATGGCATAACGAAACTCTGAAATGGAGAAAAAAAAAAAAAAACATTAGAGATAACAGAAAGAAGGCAGAATAGAAAGCAAAAAATAGAACTGCCTTTTGATGGTTATGCTGGTGCTATGGTGAAAAGAAATACCAGGTAAAAAAATTAGAAAACCTTGGAATTTGGCTCTAATAACAAATTAAAATAAAAAAATAAAATATAAGAAACAATAGAATTAGAGAAAGAATATAACGTTTATATATTATAAAAGTAAAGAATAGATTTTTAAATAGACTTACAATGAATGGTATGTACATTAATGATTTACATACCAAAATGAAATTAATTAGTTATTAAAAACTAAGATATAAAATATTATATATCAAATATTCTAACACTATAATATTGGATGATACTGGAGTAATTCGATATCATAGTTAACTTCCATTGGTGAGACCGATTTTAATGTCGAATTACATTACGCTGTGACATTACACTACACACGTGTATTCATTAGGATGGTAAGTTTCGAGTAGGTCCAAACAATATATATTTTGACGAATTAACTAGCTTTAATGTCTCAAAATACTTTGTTGTTTGCCTTGTAAAACAATGAAACTTGATATTATTTTATATAACCTTTTTCTTAATGCAACAATGAAGACGACTTGCAGAAACAACACAAACACCCACCCACTAAACCAACTATAGAGATTTCGAAACTCATACAACTGTGTCTCAGCAGTTATGGATGTGGACACGGCACAGAACAAGTCAGCATTGTTTTTAACACCCACCAAGTGGCACTCTCTCGTTAAATGGCCGGCCAAGGATCTTTGGCCAGCGTTCATTTAACACCAACGCCACCCATCTTCTTCAAACCTTAATTCCACTTTTCCTCTTCATGGTTTTGCCATCAGAGAACAAACCAAGAAGAATCTCAATAATCACAAATAAGCCATTTTGAAGCAAATAGCATAGTTCAAGATGGATAGGCTCATAAGCTTTGAGCCTTCAAACACAGTCGCCGTCAGAATCGAACAAGGAGAGAAGTGCTACGGCGAGCTCACTCTGCGCAACGTCATGCACACAATGCCGGTTGCCTTCAGGCTTCAACCGATAAACAAAGCTCGCTACACAATTCGCCCCCATTCAGGAATCATACAGCCTCTGGCCACGCTTAACGTGCAGATCATTTACAATCTCCCTCCCAATTCGGATCTCCCCGAGCCGTTCCCTCGCTGCGACGATTCGTTCCAACTGCACAGCGTGGTGGTTCCGGGGGCAGCCATGAAGGACCCTATGCTCGATTCCATACCGAACGATTGGTTCACTACGAGAAAGAAGCAGGTGTTCGTCGACAGTGGCCTTAAGGTTATGTTTGTTGGGTCTCCTGTGTTGGCTCAGCTTGTCAATTATGGTTCTATGGATGAAATTAGAGAAGTGCTAGAGAAGAGTGACCCCGAGTGGAAACCAGCAGACTCGGTTGATTCGGATGGCCAGACACTGCTTCACTTGGCTATAGCTCAAAGCAGGCCAGACCTCGTCCAGCTCCTCCTGGAGTTCGAGCCGGACATTGAGGCCCAGAGCCGATCGGGGTCGAGCCCGCTTGAGGCGGCCGCTGCAGCTGGAGAAACGCTGATCGCCGAGCTCTTGCTGGCTCACAAGGCGAACACGGAGAGGTCGGAGTTGTCGGCTTGGGGCCCAATTCACCTCTCGGCTGGCGGCGGTCACATGGAGGTTTTGAGGCTTCTTTTACTCAAAGGGGCCAACGTCGACGCCCTCACAAAGGACGGAAACACAGCTTTACATGTCGCGGTGAAGGAGCGAAGGAGAGATTGCGCGAGACTTTTGCTTGCAAATCGCGCGAGGGCTGATGTTCGGAACGCCGAAGATGGTGACACGCCCTTGCATATCGCAGCGGGTAGGTTACTGTTTTTGAGTTCATGATTATATGTTCATTTCTATTCATATTTGTTGAGGTTTTCATGGTTGAAACAGCCGTTGGTGAGTTTATAAATGTGTAAGACACTTACGTGAGTTAGCTTTTAAGGATAAGAGAAGTCTAAAACTAACACACACTGGTATTAAAAATCAAATTTGTCATCACTCAGCAGATTTAGGATAGAGTTGGTGCATTCATACACTGGCATATATTCGGAGTATTTTTAACTGATTCTTATGAGTAAGAACAGCTATAACTTATTTAAATCACCAAAGTTTTTAGATTATTATGTCCTATTTCAAATATCGATGTCAACCAAATACACAGATCGTATATCAGTGTGTAGATGCACCGGCTCTGTCCTCAATCCTTACTCAATCCATTTCAAAAAACTGGTTTTCGCTCCCTCTAATTCAAGATTGGGAAAGCTTCATTCGTAAGCTAGATTTTAAGGTTTAAAAATGTTTAAAGCCACCCAATAATATTTTACATTTGTACTTAAATATTTTAAAACCTTAAACTTTAATAAACCTATTGAATAACTAAGGTGGTGTTTGGTTTATTTTTTTTTGCTGTATTTATGTTTTAAAAATCTCAAAATAAAGAAATAAAAAATCCTCTATTTTCTTTGTTTTGGATTAAAAACGTTCAAAACTTATTTTCTATTTTTTAAGATAAATTTAAAAAACACAAGAGATTAAGTTGTTTTCTTTATTTTAAAAGTTATAAAGTAAAAAATCAGCTTATTATAGAAAAATAAAAAAAAGGAAAGAAAAACAAATCAAATGAAATGTAATATATTTCAAAATTGACTTAAATTGTCTCAATTTTAAAGTTAGGTACTTGTGGCCTGCAGGGTTTGGAGACGAGCACATGGTAAAGCTTTTGCTCCAGAAAGGAGCGAACAAAGACATACGAAACTGGAACGGAAAGACGGCATACGACGTTGCAGCCGAGTGCGGCCACGCCAGGCTCTTCGATGCCCTTCGTCTCGGCGACAACTTGTGCGTCGCCGCTCGCAAAGGAGAAGTGAGAACAATTCACCGCCTGCTCGAGAGCGGCGCGGCCGTCAACGGACGGGACCAGAACGGGTGGACGGCTCTTCACCGAGCGTCCTTCAAGGGCAAAATCGAGGCCGTTCGGACGCTGATCGAGAAGGGCGTGGACATCGACGGCAGAGACGAGGAAGGCTACACTGCGTTGCACTGCGCGGTGGAGTCCGGACAAAGTGATGCGATCGAATTGCTGGTGAAGAAAGGGGCCGATGTGGAGGCGCGGACGAACAAGGGCGTGACTGCGATTCAGATTGCGGAGTCGCTGAACTATTCTGGAATCACGAGGATACTCGTTTATGGCGGTGCAAGCAAAGATCATGGAGTAGCGCAGTCGATTGTTCCGCTGGGGAATGGAATGAAAATCAGAGAGATGGAGATGAATGTGGAGACGAAGAAGAAGAAGCCGCCAATTCGTCGAGGATCGAGAGCCCTTCGAAAGGGCTATGATCTGTCCATGAGCTATGGTCAAGCAATTGCGTAATCCCCATGAGTTTTTTTTTTTTGTTTTTAAAGGTAACGGTTATTATAACGGCAATTGTCGAAATGACAGAAACATGACGAAAATATAACAGGACCGTTATGTAACGATAACAATTGCTTTTGAGAGTGTTACTAGTAATAGAAGATTCACGTATATGTGATCGTTACATTAAAACACAATGCATATTGCTGTTAGAAAAGTCTTAAAATTGTAATTCTTCGAGGATTTCCATTTCAATTTGTACATTGGTATATGGAGAGGGAGTGATGGAAATGGCTTTGTAAGTTGATCTCAACGGGCTCCATCTCGTTGTGCAGTAAGGTGGGTCAAGCAGAATGTTCTCTCTCTCTCTCCCTCTCTCTCTCTCCCCGTAAGATACATCAATAAAACTACACCCTTTTTTTTTGTTTCCTAGTGTGATTTCTTTTAAGAATATTGTTAAATATAATTAACATACTAGATAAATCTTATTAAGAAAATATCAAACAAAAGTAACCCAAAAGAAATAATTATTTTGGGTCACGAGAAGAAAATTTCAAAAGTTAATAACAAGAGTAGAAAAGACTATGACAGAGTAGGGACAATTGTCTCCACTTATTTCTTTTGGAAAAAAAAATTAGTTATATATATTTTGAACTTGTTATACTAATTTATCTTTACTTGCTCTCACTCATATTTAGCTTCAGTTTCATTTACTATTCAAGTGTTTAATTTTTTTTTTTTTTTTTATCGTTTATCAAATTTCATAGCTTTTTATTTAGATAGGCATTTTTTATCACTTATTATTTATTTCAGTTTTAGTCCTTTTTTTTTTTAGATAGACTTTATCAAAATTTAAATACATTTTATTAATATTCTGTTTCAAAATTTTTAAATCATACTCTCACTCACTATCTTTTCTATTTTTCAAAATTTTTAAATCATACTCTCACTCACTATCTTTTCTATTTTCGTTAGTGGCCAGTAGGACAAAAGCTAATAAAGGCACATAACCAAAGCTGAACCACACGACATTCCAAAGCTAAAGAGACGTAAAAGCATCAGGGAAGGTGAAATAACCTGAGATTTTGAATCACTATTACGTATATAACTGAAAGCTGTATAATATGAAAGATATGTATTTTATTGTTCAAGTGTATATATATATAAATGTATTTATATGATAGAGAGAAATAGAGAGATTGGGATTGAGGGATGGGGGTGGACTTTATACTATGTGATACGGACATATCTAATATATATATAAATTAAAACGAGTTTGTCATGCATGCGTTGTGCCAAGTAGCACAATTCAAGCACGGCTCTTTTGTTCATGCACCTATCTATAAACACGTATTTGTTTTATGAAATTTATGTTGATTTTTTTTTTCTAAATTGAAAATATATCAAGGAATAGTTGGAATAGTTACAAGACTACATTAATTTCAATCTCTACTAACTGGCCTGTGAGGTTAAGTGACATTTTGGCAGGAATTAAACCTTTTAGCAGATCAAAACCAGAAGATAGGTTACTCTATTAGCTTGCCTTCTGCGCCAGTAAAATGACAATGTCCATTGTCGAGAGGTCCTATATGCTTGAACATCATCTAGAATTAATGAGATTTCTAATTGAGTGTTCTTAAGAGAGATTGTTTCTAATGAGTTCCTTTCAAAGGTGGCTCACTTTATCTTGTGACTTATGGCCATAGGGCAGGCTACTCTAATGACCTAAAGAATTTAATTCTTCCTCTCGATTTTATTTATTTTTATTAAATAAAATTGCACTATTATTCTCTTTTTTTCTCATCAAATAATAAGTAATGAAAAATATTTGATGGAAAGGAAGAAGAGGAGGGCAATAGTGTTATCTCATTTAATGTAAAACGTAAAGTGAAAATAAGCATTAAATTTTAACAAAACGATAAGAAGAAATTTACGCAGTCATGCTTCTTGAGTTTATTGGCAGTTAATTGAGTTAAATAATTATTTCGTTGCGAGTACTTTTTTATTATTACTTTTTGTTTTTTTTAATAATTTGAAGTAAGAATCAATTTTTATTTAAACTCTGTTTCTTTTGAACGTAAAATGTTACTTTAGAATTTTTTTTTTCATATTTTAGAAAAATTAATTTTGAAAGATATGAATAAATATTTTATCAAAAAAATTGTATTGAAAATATATATATCATATATATATATATACATATATAGAAAGTAAAATTTAATAACTCCACTATATAGCATTTAACTTGTGATATGTGACACATAATATAACTATCATCTTCATGTAAGACTTAATTTGTTCTACCCATTGTGACACGTGTCATAACTTGTATAATTAGGACACGTGACAACTAATTATATATATGTTAATTATCTTATAAAGAAATTCTATTTTTTGTAATTATTACTTATTCACAATACTTAATTTTGTTTAAACTAAAATGTTCATGAATATCACTTGACATGATTATTTAATATATACTTCTATTTATCATATAACTGCTTATTTTTTATTTTTTTCTATATTTTACTAAATTATTATTTAAAACATAATAAATATTATTGTTATTAAACAAAATAATGTAAACAAATATTTACCTTGTTAAATAAAGGTTTTAATAATAAGTTATTATTAATTAAAATAATATAAAAAATTAGTATGTTAAATAAAAACTTAAATTTATTGAAATCAATTTATAAATATAATTATCTTTATTTATAGTTATATAATCTAAAAGGAATTAGTATTATACATAATTACCACTTATTCACAATTTTATTTAAACTATAATTTTCATATATATATATATCACTTAATATTTTATTTAATCTACACTTCTATTTATCATATAATTTATTATTTTAATTTTTTCAATATTTTAACAAATTTTTATTTTGGACATTATTAAAAAAACAAAATAATGGAAAAAACAGAGTTTTTGTGTAACTTATGCTAGGGTTGTGTGTGTATATAAACCTAACCTTGCAAACTAGTGTGATTATCTTTTTTTTATTAAATAAAATTACACAATTATTCTCTTTCTTATCATCAAATAATAATTTATGAAAAAATTTTATGAAAAAAAAAAAGAAAAAAGAAAAAGAAGGTAAATTTTTTTATTTTACCAGTCAAGGAAAAAAAAAATAGTGAAGTAAAATATAAGAATCCGATTATGAATACAATTAGGCTTATCTTTTTAGTATATATCTCTTTGTTAGGTACTAAACTTATTAGTTGATCCAACTCAAATAAGCATTAAAATTCAATAGAGCGACAAGAAGAAATTTTTGCAGTCATATTTTTTGCCTTGTGAAAAATACAAAACCATACCACGCGTGATTCATGTTTTAGGAGTTTATTAGCAGTTAATTAAGTAAATAATTATTCCGTTGCTTGATTTCTTTTTTATTTTAATTTTAATTTTTTTGTGAATTTGAAGTAAGAATCAATTGTCATTTAAACTCTGTTCCGATGTAAAATAATTTTTTAGAAAATATATCTACTTTTATTTTAGAAAAAATAATTTTCAAAAACATGAGTAAGTGTTTTTCTCAAAAAAGCATTTTATATTGAAAAAATATAGCAAGTGGAAGCCATTTTTATTCGCTTACTACGCATTTTATTCTGGGCCCTTACTTTGGGAACAGATACTCGAAAACCTCGAAACAAAATGATGCTTCGAACATGTCCAAATTTAGCATTTTCGAAACCTTAAAAATAAATTTCAGTTTCCATAAGTACATTGCTTTAATAACAAAAATTATAGCAAGAAACACAAGATCTAATTACAAAATTAGGATCAACAAAATTATATATATACATATATATTTATGATATATATAGCATTAGATCAGGGCTTACCTCTGGCAAAGAAACAAGGACACAACCTGTAGTGGAGCCTTGCTAGTTTGTAAGCAAAACTCTCAAGTTCACTACAGATCACAGAATATGCGAATCCTCCTATTCCTCCTCCTCCTAATGGATATATATATATATATATATATATTTAAAGTATTAAGCTACCAAACGTTGAAAATTTACTAAGGTTTCATTTGGTTT
>QLOD02000013.1:7704983-7726027 GCA_003260245.2 Sideroxylon spinosum | reverse complement strand
ATATATATATATATATATATATATTTAAAGTATTAAGCTACCAAACGTTGAAAATTTACTAAGGTTTCATTTGGTTTATTTTTCCGTTTCTATTTTTTATTTTTATTTTTTATTTTCTATTTTGAGTCCATTTTCTATTTTATATTTTTGAAAACAAGAAAAACAATTTAAACGTATTTGGTCACTGATGTTTTCAAAATTTATTTTAGAAAATAGAAAATGAATTTAAATATAAAATGAGAAATAATAAAAAATCATTTTGAGTGTTTTCAATCCAAAACAACGAAAATCTCAAAAAAAAAATAAAAATAAAGTATTTTTTATTTCTTTATTTTAGGATTTTTAAAACATAAAATAAAAATAAAAAACAACAAATAAAAAGACAAATCAAATACCATCTAAACGAAGTTCTCACAAGTTTGATTGGGTTAACAAGTTTTGGGTCCGTTTCATGATCATGATACTGACGTTAACCTAATCCCCACCAATATAGAATTTGTGTATACAGAACATCTTTGATATTTGACAAAATAAAAGTAGAGCTGTATCCAAAGATAGTGGCACGTTGTGGAATCATTTTATAATTGCCATGGGTTGTTGGTTGGTAACGCGTTGAAAGAAATGATGAATACATATATATTATAATACATATTCATACATACATATTACCTTCATTATTAATATACAAAGATATAACATTTTCTTGGCATCTCTCTCAATTTTTATAGTTTTGGTTACATTTTTTAATTCTTTAAATGCTCTTTTAACTGTTGACTTCTTTTCACGAGTAGATCGTTAATAATTTCTTTTTATTTATAGAAAGAGAAAATTAAAAAATAAAAAGATAAAATTAAGGGGGAAAATATTAAAAAATAAAATTAGAAAAATGAAGAAAAATGATGGGAGAGGACGAGGTTGGTGATGAAACCACAGCCACCCCGCTAGCATAAGTTAAAAGTAATGGGGGTGTGAGTAGGAAAACATAACCATCCATATATGGTTGGTGATGGAAGGCACACTAGCTAAACTCTTGGATATCATTATAAAAATGGAAATCCAATCACATAGAAAGCTTTTCTGTCAAGGACTCTCTCAATGAAGTGGAGTTGGTGGTTGACTTGGTATGAGAGTTGTGGCTCGACGCAGATAGTGACTTTTGATTACAAGCCAAGCCAGATTTCAGCTTTTCTGTCTATTTTTGATGGGTTTATGAAATTTGAAAATTATCACATATTAAATGTTGGATAGAATTTTGAAAATACAAGTTCATTTGTGGAGTTATTCCTTTTTTTTTTTTTCTTTTTTTGTTCTTTTTTGGCCTAATTTGGAAAGTTCACTAAGTTTTAACTCATTCTATGAATATTTTATACAAACATATTTATGCTAAAGTAAGAAAAATTAAAATTAATTTACATATATTTCCCTTTGTTTAGAAATAGTGCCATTTTTTTTTTCCTAGCTATGAAAATTTCTTTCTAAATGCATTTTGGATGGTTATCTTTATTTATGCATGTATTAATGGAAAAAAGGCAAATTTATTTAAAGAAAACTTAATTTTAACATACATTTCTATTAGCAGTAAATTTTTAAATTATTTTTACTGGACAACATTTCCTTAATTTTTTTTCCTATTCTTAAAGCAGAAATTTTTCCAAATTCTATAATTATAAAGTCTAATAAAAAAATAAAATAATTATAACGTTAAATTTTAATACTCAGTAATACCACATAAAATACATAACAAAATAATTTTTCAAACCATGCCCACGGGGATGATGTAGATTTGAGAGGGTGATTGGATAGATTGCATCACACCCACAGGCACGATTCTCATTTCAAATGACAAATTTTTAATGGTAAAACTACTAAAAATAAATATATAAAATTTCTCAAAATTTGAAATCCCACGTCCATATCTCGTACAGTTAAATATATATATTGAAATCGGAAGCTAATCAATTATTATTGAGCTTCAGAAATGATCAAATTACATAGAAATTTCGAAGCATTAAGCCAAAATGAGGTATTGTTTGCGAAGATAGAGAACCTAACCAAATGATGAGCAACCTTATTAGCATTTCTCTAAATGTGAACAACATTGAAATTAATAGCTTTAGAAACAAGAGCTTAACAATCCTGGATGATCAAGCCAAACTCAGAATAATCTTTGGAATCATTAGATAAAGCATCAACCACAAGCTTAGCATTTACTTCAATAATAACATTTGAAAGGTTTAAAGATACCACCAGCTTCTTAAGAACACCCTTAACTACCACGCATTCCGCCAATGAAGAAAAGGAACATCCATCAAACCTCCAACAACCACAATACGGAACGACTCCCTTATGATTTCTACTAATCACAAACCCAATTCCCGTAGCTTGCTTATGAGGAAATAACATAGTGTTAATATTACATGTTAACATTCTAACTTCCAGTTTTACTCAGTGAGAGCCTCTTCCTTCCGTATAGCGAAGTTGTACTGAAGAAGTCTGCCTTGCTGATTGGCAGGAAGCCATAAATTGTAGTCTCGATTTAACCACAATACAACTAGATGTATAACACGAGTTCGAGATTCTTGCATTTCATTGATTCCAAACATTCTATGCAATCACTCACATTTTCACCAACTGGCCACTCTCAATACTTTGGAGCATGCTAAAGAACTAGTCATGGAAGCTAGATGAGGGAAAAGTATTAGAGTTAACACCAATTTTCATCCAACAAAACTTAGCAAAAGGGCACCGTAATCTTTGGAGCATACTTTGGAGCAAAACCTACCAATATTGGCACTAAAAAACACCCTTGACTTTTGATAGTTAATAGCCTGTCCCAATGTCATCTCATACTAATGTAGAAGATGCTTGATATTATAATTTTCTTGACTATTAGCCCTGAAGAAAAAAAAGCTACCATCAACAAAGAAGAGGTGCGATACGGAAGGAGCACGTCTACTAATCTTGTAATCATGGATAACATTGTAAACATCAGCTTGTTTAAATGATGCTAAAAACCCCTCATAACGTATTATAAATAGATATGGAGATAGAAGATCTCCTTGCCGAAACCCACGAGAAGGAATAGTAAGACCAACCAACCCACCATTAAAGATCACACAAATGCACGATACAACACTTTTTTTTTTTTTTTACTTTTTATACTCTTATCCCTCTCCATCAATTAGGTGGTGTTTAGTTTGTCAAAATAATTAAAAATTAATGTAAAAAAATATATAAAAAATTTGATAAAAAAATAATTTTTTTGATTTTTTTTAGGGATCCAAATACCCTCTTAATGAGAAATTATGAAAAAAAATTAAATAATTAATGAGACGTTTATTGAAAAAAAAAATTCTGATGAAGAGGTTATTGGGAGTTAAAAATAATATTTTTGTAAAGTGATAGTTTATAAAAAAAGAAAAAAAAGAGACATTAAAATGTTTGAAAAAAAGAATAATAACAAAAAAGGGAAAAGTAACCGTAAATACATAAACAAACCTGAATGGCAGAGATTGATTTTGTGGTTGCAAGTCAAGACATTTTTCGTACCAGACTGCTAAAACTATGATAAAAGATGATCGGTGCTCAACCTATTAATAATTTCTGTCCACCAGAAGCCCAAAAACTCAACTATTACTGAACAGAAAGTATAATATTAGGCATCCTCAAGATCACGAGTCATGGGTGAGAGTCGAAACTCAAAACAAACCCAGCCCGTGCCTAGTGGAGGTGTAAATCTTCACAGAAGCATTACTTCGAACACCAACTTGTAGACGCCGAAATTAAAAGCCCGATAGAATGAGAACAAGTGGAGACGCTGAGAAACGGGCGTCTATTTCTTTTTGTTGACTGAAGAGACTTTGTCTTTCAATATACAGCAGATAAAAGGGAAAGGAGAACAGCACAGAGACACATACTGAGGGCTAGTGGGGTCCGGGTGTCCGACGAGCCCCACCGTGGCTGCCGACGACGCATGTGCTGAGCGTCATTTGACGGAATTGGAGTATCTTTTAATAAAATCTTGGCTTGTTTTTCGATCATCTATTTAGGATCAATAAAAATTTATCTGATTATTAATTTTAGGATCCGGCTCATCTCAATACACTTAAATAAAATAAAAACCCAATACAATATATCCTTAGTAAAAAAATTATACCCATTTTTGCATGTAAGTTTTAAAATTTTAAAAATATTATTTTTCTATTGGTGAATAAATCGGACGAACTCAACCTCGATGGTCCACTGTCGCCAAAGGCATTCATTAAATTCCGTGTGGGAAGGTGCACCAGCTGCACGATTCGTCGGTACCCTCTGCCACCGACGCAATCACTCGTTAATGGCACGCAGATCCAGTAAAGTGTACTCGCATTATATATATATATATATTTATACATGTGGCAGGCAATCTCGGCAATCGGCATGGATCTGCGTTGCCATAAATAACATTACGAAAGTGGGCTGTGATTTCTTTTTTTTTTTTTAGCATTTTCACTAGGAAGCTGACTTAAAAAATATTTAAATTTTATTAAATTTTTTAAATTAAATTTCATCACGTAATAATTTTTTTACAGTAAACTTTGATTTTATTTTTGTATAAATCGAACACCATTTAAACTAAATTATAATCTAGATTTTGTACCTTATAAGGAAAAAAAAAAAGGGGCTACTGCAAACTCATTTAAAATGTTCTAGTTATTCAAAATTAAACTCGTAGGTTGCGGTTAGCAGATGGGATTTTATTAAAAATAAAATAATAATTTTTTATTTTATATGATTTTTCATCAAATTTTGTTTTTTTATAGATTTTTAAGGTATTTTTTCAAATTTAAAAAAAATTACAAAATAATGCTTTGAAACAATTTTTTTATTTTTTATTTTTCACAAAAATATGAATAATATACTTATATAAAAAATTAAATTTTAATTAAAAAAATACAACTTATTTTGAATTATCAATTCGAACTTTAATCTTGACAATGACTTGTTGATTGCAATGAATTGCGTGCAATGGATAATTTCGGGTCGGCTGATGTGAATATACAAAGCTTAGTTTGGAGACCACTTAAAAAAGACTTTTTTTTTCTTTTAAATTTTTATTTAAAAAAAATAAAAGAAGTTATATATGAAGTAACATTACATTTTTTTTTTTTGTTCTTTAACAAATGAATTTGTGAAGCAAAAAATGAAGAAAATAAAATAAAATTACTAAATTGTGCAATTTTTACATTTTTAATCAACTAATTTTTTATAAATATTTATTCATTTGAGTCTTATTTATCTAATTCAACAAAAAATAATACATGAATTTTAATATTTTCATTTCATTTTGTGTTCATACCTTTTTTCACTTTTCATTTCTCACCATAAATCCATCTTCCAAACATAGTCTAACAGGATTTGTCGAAGAAAAATAGAATGATAAGAATTCAAAAATTTTGTTGTTGTGAGATCATTGTGGAAAGTAAACGAAAAAATATATGAGATTTGATGAATTAAATATTAAAACACTAAGATGACATCTAGTTTTTTTTTTCTATTTTTATTTTAAACTTTTTTTTTATTTTACAGTTTTAAAAACAAAAAAAAAATTATTCAAAATGTTTTTGGTCACCTGTATTTTTAAATTTTGCTTTAGAAAACACAAAATAGATTTACACATACTAAATCAAACCAAACCAAACCAAGTCTTTTCCTACTAGGCAGGGTTAGCTATATGGATTTGATGATACCAATTAAATTTTTTTAGGGTCATGTCATCCGCCAGATCCATGGAGACAATATCATGTTTAACATTTTTTTCTAACTTCTCTTAGGTCTTCCTCTCCCTCTCCTAATCCTGACAATCTCCATACTTTCACATCTTTTAAGTGGTGTCTCAATTGGTCGCCTTCTAACGTGACCGAATCATCTAAAATAGATTTACACATGAAATAAAAAAATATAAAAAACCATTTTGAGTATTTTCAACCTAAAACAAGAAAAATAGAGCAATTTTTGTTTTTTTCTTTTTCTTTTTGTTTGATTTGGAATTTCTAAAACATAAAATACATAAGATAGAAAAAAAAAAAACAAACCAAATATTACCTGAGTGATTGACAATATCTTTTATTTTTTATATTTTCAATCTATTTAAATAAAGAAATATTTAAATTGTAGTTTAATTTTAATGTAAGGTGCGTTTGGAAGTCATTTTTTAATGTTTGATTAGTACAACTCAAAAATTCTAATTGGACTCAAACACTTTTAGTTACTTATTCTTTACCATTTGAACAACTTTTGTTAATTATTTTATAATTTTATTTTAATTAAAATGAAATTTTAATAAAAATCTCACAATGTGTGAACTTTTAATGTTAAAATAATAATCTCACACTTATTTATATCATTTTAGTTAAATATTTTAGTCAAATATTCTGATGGTAAAACATTACTCAGAAAAAAGTATTCAACCTCTTACTAGTTGTTGGTACCAAAAAAAATACATTCGACACATGGCGACTCTCCCCGATCACAACCTCTCATTTCTCTCGTGTTCGGGGAACATCTCCCCGAGCGGGGTACGTATAAGAGAGGGGCTCACCATCTAAGCCCTTACGATTAAGCCGCATTGACTTATTCTTCATCATTTCATTTGACAAGTGACGAAGGGATGGAATACCTGGACAGTCCCCGAAAGACGCATCGCCCACTATCCCTTCACTTGTCCCAGTATGCAATTAATGAGAATGACATTCATTTAAGGTAAAGGAGATGGTATTTAATGGTACGCGACAGGCATTTAATGAGGAGGTTGCTATTTTCAAAAAGAAACAACCTTGGAAGAAAGTTAATGATTACCGACTGCACAGTCAGGTAACACATCAATTTTTATTCCAACTATAAATAGAATACTTAGTGGCAGAATGGAAGTACGTCTTTTATTATCCGCCGACTACAGTTTAATTACTCTCTTTTCTCTCAAGCCAATACTGATTTAAGCTTTGAAGGGGTTGTGGTTAGGAACCCTCCCCGACCTCTCTTTTTAACCTGCTCTCCATTTGCGAGTTCGGGAAATCTTCTTTCCAATAGACGTGGAAGGCTCGCTCGACAGTGATCTTTTTTATTATCGAACACTAGTCATTGGGCTCTTATTATGTAAGTGATACTGACTTTGAGTGTTATTATTAAATGAGAGTAGTCTTCGAATATATAGTGGCCAAATGTATAGAATAACTAAACTCTTTGACGATTCATTCTTTTATTGCCAATCTCAAATTCTTACATTTTGTTCATAAAATATTCTGTTATAAGAATTGATTTCATTTTAAAATAAGAATTTTATTTTATTTTATTTGATAAATGAATTTTTTGTATTTGGAACACACATTTAAATTTAAAAATTTAATTGAAATTCTATATTTGAAACTCAAACGGAATTAAATTAATTTGAAAAAAATACCAAACTTGATCCTATTATATTTAATGTATTTTTTATATTTGACGAAGATTCAAAAGAGAAAGTAAGGGTAATTTTGTTTAATTAAAAAAAAACAAATAAATTCTCATCAAATTTGATCAATTTAGGTGTAGAATTCAAATGAAATGAAATTGAAATCATTAAATATTATTTTTCTTATAAACATAGAATTTAAAGACAATTCCCACCAAATAAATCAAATCCTATCAAATCTTTTGTTCTAAACAAAGTGGTAGAGTTTTTCTTTTTTCTTTCAATTTATAAATTGAAAATCAAATTATCACACGCACTTATTTCAAGATCCTCTCTTACTCAAGAAGAGAGAGTTTCATACGTTAAATAGAGACTGGTAAATTAAATTCATCAGTTTATATGTATTCATGTTATTTTAATTAAAAAAAACATGAATACATTTTAACAATTAAAATTTAAATTAATGATTTAAATTACAAGTTACGGAGCTGATATAGTTCCAAATCCCTGCTAATAAGATATGTGTGCTTCACATAGGAGAATGTTAAAAAAAAAAAATCATAGTTGTTTATTTATTTAAAATGTTCTAAATATTAAGAAAACAATTTTTTTTTGAAATATTTAAAGATAATTCTTCAGAATTTATCCGGTAAATTGTTTTCCGTAAATGGGAACGTTAATGTTTGTTTGGTATTATCTAAAACCATCAAGAAATCTATTTACAAATTTAAACTTAAATTTGTGATGTTTGATGGTTTGTCCCTATCTCCCTTTCATATTTAACAATCAATGTTACTGATGATGATACGTGTGTAATTTTATTAAAAAAAATTCTAAATTTATTTTTCAAGGTTTTTTTTTTCCCTCACTATTTTTTTGTACGAAAAACACTTAAAATTTTAGATGGTATTTGGTTTATTTTTTTGTTTTTTGTTTTTTATTTTATTTTATGTATTAAAAGTCCAAAAATAAGGAAACAGAAAATGTTTTATTTTTCTTGTTTTGAGATTTTTCTTATTTTAGATTGAAAACACTCAAAATAACTTTTTATAATTTTTTATTTCATATGTAAACCCATTTTCTATTTTTTAGAACAAATTTTGAAAATACAGGTGGTCAAATATATTTATTTTTTTTGTTTTTGTTTTCAAAAATATAAAACGAAAAATAAACTTGAAACAGAAAAAAAAAAAAAAACATAAAAACAAACCAAACGAGATTTTACTGTTTTTTTTATCAAACAAACAAAGTATCATGGGAATTGTCAGTGTCCCATTCAATTCATAGCCCTTTTTTGCTTTGTGAAAAGGCAACTCCATTGGTGAGAACCGAACTTCACCAACTTTTTAGACTTCAGGAGGCTGCTAACTTCCCTTCACCAACCCCTTTGTTAGGATGATTGACTAATTAATTTCTTTTCATATACATTAAAAAAAAAAAAAAAGAACGACACCCATAAAAATCAAAATTTGAGTTAGGAGGTAGTAGTGCCTCCCATCATCCTCCACTGTACGCACCCTGTTCATATGAACATAATACACATATATATGTATGTATGTATATCTCTGGAGGTCCCACCTCACCTACCACCAAACAAACTCATGGCCTGACTCAGGTCATTTGACCCTAATCGAAGGGTTAATTGAAAACCCTTGATTGAGTTTAGGATGGAAAAAAGAAGCTAAGGGGCGATTTGATTTGTTTTTTTGTTTTTTTTTTTATCAGTTTTTGTTTTGTATTGTTTTAGTTTTAAATTGATTTTCTTTTTTGCATTCTTGAAAATCAAAAAACAATTTAAATGTATTTGATTATTTGTGTTTTCAAACTTTGTTTTAAAAAACTAAAAAAGAGTTTGGAAATGAAATAAAAAATAACAAAAAGTCATTTTGAGGTTTTTTAATTTAAAATAAAAAAATCTCAAAATAAAGAAAATATAGAATTTTTTCAAAATTTGTTTTAGAAAACAAAAAAAGGATTTACACATAAAATAAAAAATGATAAAAAATTATTTTGAGCGTTTTTAACTTAAAACAAAAAAAATCTCAAAATAAAGAAAATAGAGTATTTTTTATTTCTTTATTTTGAAAATTTTAACACATAAAACTAAAATAAAAAAAACAAACCAAATGTCACTTTAACTTTTTTTTTTTTAACTTGATTACTTAGTAGCTCTTAAAAAGTTATTATTATTATTATTATTTACGTTAGGGAAGGAAAAAATTAATTTTTTTATTTTTTATTAATTTAATATTTTTACTTTTAATATTTAAAAAAATAAAATATAAACAGATAAATTTAATTATTTAAAAAAAATTAAAAACTAAAATATGATAATTAGAACTACTAACTAATTTTGCCAAACAACTTAAAGATTGTTAATACTTGTTAAAAAAAATTAGAGATTATTAATAAAATAAAATAAAAAAGTAAACCCTTTTGCTAAGCCAACCATTGTGGATCGGGGCTCCACTCCCCCTCATCCGACCTATTGCCCACCAAACTCTCCCCGACCAACTTCGTGGTATTTTTTCTATTCAGGGCGATTTCAATGATTTACGCAATTGTTAGTTTCCACGCGCTTCACAATCGCGTGTCCAACTATGTCCAGGGATCTTGAACTGGAAAGCTTTTGTAACATTACTTCGACCGCTACGGGATAGTTCAAAAGTGGCAAGATTTCATTCATTTATAAAATTGATTGAGTTCCTTTTTTTTTTTCTCTTAAACCAAACAGCCTTAGTTTCAAATTATTAACGATCATAACCAGCATATCATGCTAACTTATAAGCAAAGTTTGCGAAGTTTTTGTTATTTTAATAATCTAATAATAAGCACGATTCAACAACTCATGCCCGTAAAGCTACTTGGCTGTCTTTATTGATTTCCAGCCCACCCTAAATCATTCAACAACTCATGCCCGTAAAAATATTCTCTTAAAAAAAAAATATATCTTCAAAATGTTGTCAAATAATAATTTTTTTCATTTTAAAAAATATCATTCTTTACGTAAATTTCAGTATTTTATTCCTCCTTTTTTTTTTTAAGAAGAAATATTATTTTTAATGTGTATATTTATTTTTTCAAGAGATTGTATGAAAATTTATTAAAGAATGGTAATATTATCTTAAAATCACACGACCGCTTATTTGAAGAAAATTTATATTTTTTATTTTTTATCAATATAAAAATTTTTTAATGCATTTCTCCCTTAGAAAATAAATCGGATTTTATTTCTAATATTTTTATAACAAACAAAATCCAAAGTTCCCATAATTATATATGTTATGCACAGAAAACATAATATTCTTTAAAAAATTATAAAACATTATTTGACACATATAATTTAATAGTAATAATATTTTAATAAAAAGATGTTTTAATAATTTTTATTTTAAATTAATATATCACAATTAAACATGAATCTAGATTTCTAATAAAATAAAAATTTTTATTATACAATTGCATTTAAATTTCATTAATTCAAAATAAAAAGTTTATACCAACAAAAAATCTTCAATTAGATTATAAAATATTACAAACAAATAGACGTATTTTTATAGTTTAATAGTACATTAATAATTTTTGTTTTAAAATAACAAATTTATTATTTAACTATACTTTGAAGAAAAATGTTTTTGGAAAAGAGAGAAAGATAAATAATATGTTTTTTAAAAAATAAAAAAATAAACAAAGATGAATAGATAGGATTGGAGAGAAATTAAAGAGGAAGAGAGAATTTAAGTTGGATAGAATAATATACAAGGTAATTTTGTTAATAATTAAAATTAACATTAATGGATTTCTGGAATTAACAAATTTTACTTTGGTACTATTACCACCCATTTTAAAATATATGTTCGTATTCAAATTTTACTTGTATTAAACAACCATACTTTTTAAACTACTGAAAAATGTGCTAAATATATCGCAGGACATATCTAATTATTTTATTATTTTTAAATATATAATTAAAATAAATTTAATTTTGAGTGGGGATATTTTTAAATTATAAAATATTTTATATTTTAAATCATGTATTGAATTATTAAAATTATATTTATTTGAATTCTTAAATTTTTAAAAATTATTATATTCATATTTGTATTTGTATTTTATTCTTAATTTATGATTGCATTTAGGTTAATAGGGTTATAGTGGAAAAATAAAAGACTGAGATTTGATTGTACTTTAATTATAAGTAATCTTTTACATTCTGTAGTGATTCCATTTTAATCAAAAAATTTTTACTTTTATTTTTATTTTAAAAATAATTTTAATGAAATTAAAATTATTAATTTAAATATAATTAAATTTCAACCTCTTATTTCCCACTCATAGGGTCTGGTTGGAGTCAAAATAAAAAAATACAAAACTCTACAAATCACTACAAATACAAATTACGAGATAAAACTCTATTCATTGCATAAAACACGAGACATTAACTTTTACAAATTTATATTATTTTATACAACTCCAAACAAATCTTAAATTTTTTCAACGCAACCCCGAACCCGTTGTATATGTTCGGAGGAGATGGATCTCAATTTGCATTTAAACCCGAAGGAAATAAATCTTGTTAAATTTTTTCAATGTAATAATTTCTTGTCTTGATATTGAAAAAAAAAATGGACCATACCCCAACGCCACTCAACAACTTCACCAACCCCGCTTTCTATAAAAAGACCCCAAGCGGCCCGACGCTCAACTCGCGTCGTCCACTTCTCTCGCCTCTCCTTATCTCTCTCTCTCTGAACCAGTCTCGGGCCTCTCTCTCCGGATTCAACCTCCTAAAGGTAAGCTCTCTCACTAACTTCTGTTGTCTCTGTCCCTATCCTTCACCCATACCCCGCATTTCTCGCTCAACTCGTTTTATTAGTAATCCAGAGTTCTGCTTTGTACGATTCGGCTTCCCAATTCTGTCGTTCTTTTCTAAAATTTTTGAATACCAGTAAGGTATGAAACTTTTATGAAAAACTCGATTTACGCCTTTGCATACTATCTTCGGTATGAATCTTTTCAATTCACAGTAGTATCTTCATTTGTAGATCAAATAGTGGCTTTGCTTATGAGTTTCGTTTGGTTTGCTGTAGTTCATCGATCGGATTTGTGCTTTTATGACCTGTTTTAATTGATACGGTGCATGATCTTTGCTTTGTTATATTACATGTATAGGCTTGTATGTATATATATAGATATGTTGTAGATCAAGTGGATTAAGATGTTTGAGCTTGTAGATCTGGTTTTGGTTCTCGTTTCTTCAATAGATCTGATAGGAAGTAGGTTTCGACGAGGTCCAGGTCGAGCTGTCAGGCTGTTGGAATTTGGTGTCTTCTTCATTTTCTGTTCACTTGCTCTGTTTTGCACTTCAGATCTGTACTTCTAATTTGTAGATCTTGCATATTCTACTCGATCTCATTTGGCCTGTGCTTTGTCGTATGTCTTCCGACTTAATTAATGTGCTCTTACACCTTTTTTTTTTCTTTTTGTAAATCCTTTTACACTAAAATAATCTTGTGTACTTCATAATGGGACTGTTTGGTTATGCATTTTGTAATCATATTTTTTGGCACTCGAGACTGCATAATTTGGTAGTTTTCTATCATATCTTTGCTTTAAAAGGATAGTGAAGTTACGGAACATTGATTTGCTAAGGACAGTTTTTAAATAAATGGGACTGTTTGACATTGTTGTACCAAATGAAGTGAAATCAAATGAAATCTCTATTCTAATGTCATCTTGGCCCATTAAGTATGGTACTGTTTTGGATCTTGATCGCCGAGATTTCCTTGTCATTAATTCATGTTTGACTTAGCTCCTTTTCATGCCATTTGAACACATATATTTATATTGCAAATTGGGTCATTTTGTTCTCTTTTATTAGCTTCAGCTTGTATGTTGCAACTGGAATTTTGATTTTGATTTTTAAGTTGTTGAATTTAATTAACCAGAAAAAATGGCCTCGCACATTGTTGGATATCCTCGCATGGGCCCGAAAAGAGAGCTCAAGTTTGCATTGGAATCTTTCTGGGATGGAAAGAGCAGTGCTGAGGATTTGAAAAAGGTGGCAGCTGATCTGAGGTCATCCATCTGGAAGCAGATGGCTGATGCCGGAATCAAGTATATTCCCAGCAATACATTCTCTTACTATGATCAGGTGCTTGACACAACTGCGATGCTCGGTGCTGTCCCACCCAGATATGGTTGGAATGGTGGTGAGATTGAGTTCGACACTTACTTCTCCATGGCTAGAGGAAATGCCTCTGTACATGCTATGGAGATGACCAAGTGGTTTGACACCAACTAGTAAGTGCCAAATCAGTTATGATGGCAAAATACGTCTAATTAGCGATTTGACTTTTATCCTGATGCATCTTTGTTGGGGTGTTGTTACAGCCATTTCATTGTCCCTGAGTTGGGACCTGATGTGAAGTTTTCTTATGCTTCCCACAAGGCGGTTGATGAATATAAGGAAGCTAAGGCGGTATGTTTACTGGGACTTTTCTATGCAATAATTGTCCATTTTTGTGTTAGTAATTCAGTATTTAGGTATTTGAATTGTATATGCTTTGAACACTTGTAGTAAAGATAATCGGCCTTGGACCAAGATAAATTTTTACTGCTGCTGCAATGTTATATAGGTCTACTGCCCATGTTTTCTGTCTTGTAAAAAGTTGATAATTATGTTATAACAATGAAATTTTATTGTAAAATTAAGTTTATCTGATAGAAGGAAAACTTGAGGACTTTATTATGAATATTGATTTTTAATTTTTGAGTTTCTTTGACTCTACCTTGGACCTACGGATCTTTCACAGACATCCTGCTGCTTGTAGTATAGTAGTTCATTGAACAGAAGCAAAGAAACAAGTCATTTATGAACTATCACTTTGGGAATTACTAGTAATTCATTGAACAGAAGCAAAGAAACAAATCATTTGTGAATTAGCACTTTGGGAATTACTAGTTACCATCTACTCTTTCTATTTCCTTTGTACAGCATTTTAGTAAGAGTTGTGCATGGGCCAAAGGCAATGTAAATTTTTGGGTGTTTGGCTTTGGGTGCATGGGATTTGGGGATCTGCCATTGGTCCACTAGATGGACCCCACTACTTTTCAGCATCTGCTATATATAAGTGACTCTTTGTAAATTAGTGCAACTTGGGCAATACCGATCTTCAATTTGTTATTAACTGTCATATATTTGCTCTCTTCTTTCATGCAGCTTGGAGTTGAGACTCTTCCAGTCCTTGTTGGCCCTGTTTCCTACTTACTGCTCTCAAAACATGCAAAGGGTGTTGAGAAATCATTCTCTCTTCTTTCCCTCCTGGACAAAATCCTCCCAGTCTACAAGTAAGCACTTGAATTTATTTATAAGTACTTTTGGTTGGTTCTGCATAATTCATATGACTCCTCTAATTTGCAATTATAATGAAAATTCCTCCGCAGGGAAGTTGCTGCCGAGCTAAAGGCAGCTGGTGCTTCATGGATCCAGTTTGATGAGCCCACCCTTGTGAAAGATCTTGAAGCTCACCAATTGAAAGCATTTACTAGTGCCTACTCTGAGCTAGAATCATCTCTGTCAGGCCTCAATGTTCTCATTGAGACTTACTTTGCTGATGTTCCTGCTGAGGCATTCAAAACCCTCACTAGTCTGAAATGTGTGACTGGTTTTGGTTTTGATCTGGTTCGTGGAACACAGACTCTTGAATTGATAAAGGGTGGATTCCCATCTGGCAAATTCCTCTTTGCTGGGGTGGTTGATGGAAGAAATATCTGGGCCAATGATTTTGCCGCATCTCTCAACATTCTGCAGTCCCTTGAGGGTATTGTGGGTAAAGGTATTACTTCTCACCCATGTGGTTGCCCAGCAATAATGCTAAATATCTTTAGACAGTTCTTTCTAATTATATATAAATCTGTGATGCAGACAAGCTTGTGGTCTCCACTTCCTGCTCGCTTCTCCACACTGCTGTTGATCTAATCAACGAGACTAAGCTAGACAAAGAACTGAAATCGTGGCTGGCTTTTGCTGCTCAAAAAGTTGTTGAAGTCAATGCATTGGCAAAGGCATTGAGTGGTCAGAAGGATGAGGTATAGTTGTTTTTGTTCTTTATATTTTCTTTAGCATGCAGGATGGTGACCTGGGGGAATTTATTTTTTCTCTTCCATTTGGTGTTCGATTAAGTTGGAGGCTACGGCATATTTATCCATGAACTTTATTCTGTTTTCCCTTTTTTGTTTTTTTGTTTTCCCTCTGTAATGATACCAATGCAGCATTGCTCACCACATGGTTTCCGTTTCAGGCATTATTCTCCGCTAATGCTGCGGCTCAGGCTTCAAGGAAGTCCTCCCCAAGGGTTACCAATGAGGCTGTTCAAAAAGCTGTAAGTGATGTGGAGCAATCTCCATTTATTTGCCTTCAAAGTAGCCGCACTGCAGAAACCATATTTATTTACCAAGACTCGTTCTTTTGTTCTTTCAGGCTGCTGCTTTGAAGGGTTCTGACCACCGACGTGCTACCAATGTTAGCGCCAGGCTGGATGCTCAGCAGAAGCAGCTCAATCTTCCAGTTCTCCCAACCACCACCATTGGCTCTTTCCCTCAAACAATGGATCTCAGAAGAGTGCGCCGTGAATACAAGGCTAAGAAGTAAGGGATTCTGATTCTTCATGCGTGCACTCTTCCATGTTCTATCGATTTCTATGTCACGTATTCTGATTGTGTTTTTTTCTCCTCCCAGGATCTCTGAGGAAGATTACGTCGTGGCTATGAAAGAAGAAATCAGAAAAGTCATCGAGCTCCAGGAAGAGCTCGACATTGATGTCTTGGTTCATGGAGAGCCTGAGGTAAGTTTTGATTTCAACAGCTGATTGAACAGACCACTTGCTGCTTATGATTCGAAGAGCATGAACATTTAGATTCATGCTTTTTGTGTATGCAAAAGAAAGACCTTGTCTTGCTAACTACTTGTATTTGTTTTCTTTCAGAGGAATGATATGGTTGAGTACTTCGGAGAGCAGTTGTCTGGTTTTGCCTTCACTGTCAATGGATGGGTGCAGTCCTATGGATCTCGTTGTGTGAAGCCACCAATCATCTATGGTGATGTGAGCCGACCCAAGCCAATGACCGTTTTCTGGTCCTCTATGGCTCAGAGCATGACTGCTCGCCCAATGAAGGGAATGCTTACAGGCCCTGTCACCATCCTCAACTGGTCGTTTGTCCGAAATGATCAGCCCAGGTATTAATGAAATTGCAAAAACAAACAAATTGAGAGGACTAACGTGTATATGAGTGTATATATATGTTTTGTTTTGATTGGTCGGAGGTAAACAATATGAACTCCTAACACTGTATTTGCCTGTTACCAGATTTGAAACTTGCTATCAGATAGCGATGGCTATGAAGGACGAAGTTGAGGATCTTGAGAAAGGTGGCATCACAGTTATACAAATCGACGAAGCTGCTCTAAGGGAGGGTTTGCCTCTTAGGAAGTCTGAGCAATCTTTCTACTTGGAATGGGCCGTCCACTCCTTCAGGATCACCAACTGCGGCGTCCAAGACACTACCCAGGTTCAGCCTTCCACGATTTTCCTTTCTCAGTTTCATCATCTTGGAACTTCTCTTTTTTTCCGTTCCCTCTGGCTTATCTTTCTTGCTCACTGCAGATCCATACCCACATGTGCTACTCCAACTTCAACGACATCATTCACTCCATCATCGACATGGATGCTGATGTTATCACGATTGAGAACTCCCGCTCTGACGAGAAGCTCCTCTCAGTCTTCCGCGAGGGAGTGAAGTATGGTGCTGGAATTGGCCCGGGCGTCTACGACATTCACTCTCCTAGAATACCTCCTACCGAAGAGATTGCTGACCGAATCAACAAGATGCTTCAAGTGCTCGAGACCAACATCTTGTGGGTGAACCCCGACTGCGGTCTCAAGACTCGCAAGTACACTGAAGTCAAGCCAGCCCTCCAAAATATGGTTGCTGCTGCCAAGCTTATCCGCACCCAACTCGCCAGTGCCAAGTGAGTTGCTCCAGTTGCCAAGTGAGTTGTTCATTTGTGTGAATTTTTAAGACTGCGAAGAAAGGAAACCATCATATTATGGGTTCAATAACTGTGGTTCTCGATGCAAAATATTTTCAGTAGTTTAGTTTGCCCTGTGGGCCTTTTGTTGTCTTGTTTTCTGGCATTCTGTTTCCAATATTTGTATTTTGTGACTTTTTGCCTTCGGATTGTTTGAACGCATCAAATTTGTTAGTGTACTAAATGGAATTGAGAAAATTTCATACTACGTTGGGGCCAAACAAGCACGCAATGGTTGGTGTTTGTTCAAGAGATTTAATGGTTGAAAATAATTTTACTTTCAAAAAAAATTAATCTTCACGTTCTCGTTCTCCTCCCTCATCTCTAACTTCTCTCTCTATATCTCTCTCTCTCTCTCTCTCTCTCTCTCTCTCTCATCAAATGAAACCACTCTTTATTTTTTTCATTTGTTAATGTTTTTGTTTTTATATTTCTATTTTTATTTTTAATATTACATAAACCAACAACAAAAACATGTTTATTAAATTTATTTATATTTTTTACAAAAAAAATAAAAACTAAAATAAAAAACGAAAAAAGAAAAAGAAAAAGTATTTCCATCATTTTTTTCTTGTTTAAACATTTTGTCAATATTAATATTTTACGCATTTTTTTATGTCATATTAAAATAAATTATTTTATTTAAAAAATTATTAAATTAAAATCATTTTTAATAAATAATTAAATTAAATTAATTACCTAAATTAATATGTAATGTTTTAATAAATAATTAAATTAAATTAATTAACTTAAACTAAAATTAATTAATTTAATTAATATGGAATATATTTTATTAGATAATAAAATTAAATTATAATTAATATATTTTATATTTATTGAATTAAATGATGTAATAATTTATATTTTATTCAATTATTTTTAATAAATAATATAATTAAAATATAATTTAATACATTTTATATTGATTGAATTAAATGATTTTTAATAAATTATTTAACTGATTAATTTAATTTATATTAAATTATTCAATTATATTTCTAAAAACTAATAAAAGTAAATATTTTATTAAAATAAAAAAATTAATAATTACAAATAAAATTGTATTTTCAAACGGATTTTCAATTTTTATTTTAGAGAAAAATGAAAATAAAAAACAAAAAAACAAAAAATATAAATAAATAAATATAAAAAGAAAAACGACAACAGATAAATTCTAAATTTAATAAATGAATCAATTTTGAATGTAAAATTTAAACTCACTTAATTGCCCATCAATAATAAATTCTAATTTTACTTGGTTACTTGGTGCCCCTACCAATTAATAACTAAGAAAAGAAAGAGGTAAAAGAGAAAGTATAATTTTTTTTTATATATACTTTCTTTCACCATTTTTTTTTTTTGGTAACAAAAATTTTAAAATTTTGTTTTTACCCTTATAGAGTTTTGCTAGTGGGTATTTGAAATATAACTGAGTTCTTCATTGTAAAAATTGAGTGTACAAAATATATATTAATAATTGTCATGGATTTAAAATTTAACTAATAAATAAATTTAACAATATCAAATTACCATAATACGTTTAACAAATTATTAAAACTTAAGCATATAATGAAAAATTAATAATACATGGCAATTATGCATCAACACTCGTCAATTATATATGTTAATCAAAAAGAAAATGACTTAGAAAAAATAAAATTACCAAAAAAATGTGTTAATAACCAAAGTTCATAAAAGCTTTGAATATGTGGGAAGAAAATATTTAAGTATATGTTTAAAATTATTATTATTAAAATATATTAAGCCAATTCAATAACTCACCATTTAATACAAAATGTCCTCCAATGTTCAAACACTACAAAAATAAAAAATAAAAATATTTTAATTCATAAATGCAATATATATAAATATTATTTAATTCATTTAATAAATAACCCAAATACCCATAGGTCTTGCCACGTGGTCTAAATTGTTCAATAAATATGTTAACACGAGCAATAGTATTTAAATTTGTTTTAGTAATGTCAACTATTTTTTTTTAAGCTTAAAAAAAATTGGCATAAAAATTAGTAATATTTAAATTCTATAAATTTTGTTTGTGTTAAAGTTCAATTTTTATAATTTTTTTTAAAATTTATATTTTATCAACTTTTGGTGATTTTGTAGTACCAATGTTAATTTATCCTTTTAAGCTGTCCATATGCATTTAATAAAGGTATTTGAATTTCAAAAAATATAAAAAAATTAATTTTTCCTAATTTTTCCGAATTAAATTTTGTCACTTATCACTTTTAACAATTTATTATTCTTATTATTATCAATTTTTTTTTTTTTTTTTTTTTTACAAACCAACCACCAATATGAAAAAATATAAATAATTTAAAGCCCATTTTGCCGTGCCTGGTAAATTTTCAGAGTGATAGCTTAATTGATGGCAACATAAAGAAAACAAATTTATACGAGAAGATGTATAAATTGAATTGTGGCAAAAATTTTATTGGAGTTGAAAAAAAAATAATAAAATATTTTTTTTAACTTATTTTGCGATTGTTTTTGACTGTCTATTCTGATAACTAATTTTGTTTGTTATGTTATAACTCTATTATGTTTGTTAATCTAATTTGGTCTAATTGTATTTGATCATTGGAAGCCACGATATTGGCCACAAAATCTATTCGTAATATGATGCACTTAGTAATTATTTATCTCTTTATTTTAAAAGTTTCTACCTTCTTTAATGTTATAATTGTTAATTTTATACATTTTTTATTTTATGATCAGTGTTTTCAGGCAGCAATCTATATAATATGACAGAGAGATTATTTACTGTTGATGATGAGACTTTTGTCCCATGTGATGAGAGAGAGAGAGATAGGGCTGAGTGATGGGATCTCCGTATTACGTGGCACAGGGCATACCTAGTGTATATATAGATTTTTGGCAGCCAAGCACCTATATATCAACATCCACCAATAAAGACTGCTAGGTGTCTTTTACTGCATCCCAGTGGCCTGCAATGTGACAAATACAGAAGAATGAGAAAGAAGAGGCCGTAAAGGCTCTTAGGTGTCTTTCCCTGCATACTCCCTGTATCCAAGTGGCCTGCATGCAACGTGAGGGCAGTGAAGGACCTTTATTTATTTATTTATTTATTTACTGTTAATCAATTAAATAATTGAGGATGCACAACTAGAAAAAAAACTAAATGGGGATGTGCGGATAATGAAAATGTAATATGGCATTGCGTATTTTGGATATCAAGATAAAAACATTTTCTTTAGTGATCAAAGAAAGTTATCCCTTCTGTTACTTTCAAGAAGAGTAGGTATATAGAGAAAGATAAATATAATCAATTGTAAGATTAAAAAAAGGTAATCAAAGGAAGTTATCTATTTTCGAGAAGATTAAGTTTGTAAACAAAACTAAATATCAAGGTAACATTTAGTTTGTATTTTTATTTTTTGTTTTCTATTTTCTTTTTATACTGTTTTTCTTTTTTTGGGATTTTTTTTTATTGAAAAAGTTTAAAATGACTTTTTGTAATTTATCATTCATGTGTAAATT
>QLOD02000013.1:7601149-7612588 GCA_003260245.2 Sideroxylon spinosum | reverse complement strand
ACTCCCACTGGCAGGATCTCAGATTTGCTGAGATTGATTTTCAGCCCACTAACAGCTTCGAATCCCAGTAAAATGCAACGTAGATGGCCTAAATGAGTTCTGTCAGCTTCACTGAAAATTATTGAATCATCGGCAAACAGTAGATGGGAAATGCTGAGCATCCGATTTCTTGAAAAGACTGAGAAACCTTCAATAAATCCTGCCTGTTTAGCATTTTGCATCATTCTACTGAAAGCCTCCATGACTAGGATAAAAAGAAAGGGTGATAGAGGGTCACCTTGCCTTAAACCCCGGGAAGAAGCAAAAAAACCCTTAGGAGAGCCATTGATTAGAATAGAAAAGCTAGCAGTTGAGATGCACCAATAAATCCAGTGACACCATTTATCGCTAAAGCCCATTCTTCTCAACAAATAAATCAGGAAGTTCCAATTGACATGGTCAAAAGCCTTTTCAATATCCAATTTACAGATTATACCTGCTTTTTTGCTTTTTATTTGGGAGTTCAAGACCTCGTTGGCGATGAGAATTGCATCAAGAATCTGTCTTCCCCCAACAAAAGCATGCTGAGTGTAAGAAATGACTCTGTCCAAGACTTGTTTTAGTCTACTAGCAAGCACCTTTGATAAAATTTTATAAACTGCTCCCACCAAACTGATAGGCCTAAAATCCTTTACCTCCACTGCTCTGCCTTCTTTGGGATAAGTGCAATAAATGTAGAATTCACACTTCTAACAAACCTGCAGCTGCTATGAAACTCATCAAAAACTGAGAGCAAGTCTATTTTCAGAATGTGCCAGCATCTTTAGAAGAAAGCTATTGTCCAGCCATCAGGTCCTGAAGCCTTGTCACCGCTAAGATCCATTATGGCTTGATATATCTCATATTCAGTAAAAGAAGATTCAAGCCTTGCTGCAGAGTTGGTGCTGATTTGGGAGAGCTAATATCATTCATTAGATGTCTCCATTTTTCTTCTTCTGTGAACAGGTTCTTGTAGAAGTCCACTATGAAGTTATTAATCGCTTCTGGATCATCTGTTAGCTCCCCATTTACATTGCACCATAGATCCAAGATACCTAAAATTTTCTCTCTCTACAATCTTTTGTGTGTCCAAACTCACTTCTATATCCTCAGTTATCTTACTTTATCTAAACTTCCATTCCATATATTCCGTTTTACATCTACTTAGCCTAAACCTTTTTGTTTCTAACATTTCTCGTCACAATTCCAACTTAGCATTCACTCCTTCTCTCGTCTCATCTACTAAGACAATGTCATCTACAAATAGCATACACCACGACATCTCATCCTAAATATGCCTTGTAATCTCATCCATAACTACGGCAAACAAGTACGGGCTTAACGCTGAGCCTTGGTATAGACCAATCGTGATAGGAAATTCCTTATTCTCTCCGTTAGTCGTCCGTATAGATGTCACTGCTCTATCATACACGTCCTTTATTGCCTCAACATATGCGACACACACTCCTTTCTTTTCCAATACTCTCCATAAAATCTCCCTAGAAACCCAGTCATATGCCTTCTCCAAATTAATGAACATCATGTATAAATCTTTTTGACCTTCTCTATACCGTTCTGTTAACCTCCTTAGGAGAAAGATAGCCTCCATGGTTAATCTCCTTAGCATGAAACCAAATTAGTTCTCTGAAACATTTGTTGTCCTTCTCAATTGTCTCTCAATAACTCTCTTCCATAATTTCATCGTATGGTTCATCAATTTAATCCCACGATAGTTCACACAGTTTTGAATATCTCATTTGTTCTTGTATACGGGTATAAGAATATTTTTTCTCTATGCATCAAGCATCTTCTTACTCTTTAGCTTTACATTAAAAAGCTTTGTCAATCAACTTTTCCATCCTCCCCCAAGCACCTCCAAACCCCAATAGGGATACCATCTGGCCCAACCGCTTTCCCATTCTTCATCTTTTTCAGTGCTTCTTTTACTTCCTCCCTACTTATTCTCCTATAGAACATATGATTCGCTTCTTCCCTAGATAGCTTGCGTCACGATTAAACATAAATCCAACAGCTTGCATATTTTATAAAATTTTCATCTCAATGAAGTTGATTTTTCATTTTTAATTTTTTGAAAAGCAAATTAAGTTGATATTATCTAATTCTGCATTCAAATTTTCATCACTGAATGATGCATTGTACAAGTTGACCACAATGGAATGAAATCCTCATCAATTGAGAAACCGACGCTATGTACCTCTTCTTTTGTCAGCGTCATTATTTACCATTTACCTCACAATAAATTTATTCAACTAAGGCTCCGTTTGTTTCAACATAAATTATTTTAACAAAAAGAATTTCATTCAAAATATTTTTGGGCGTTTGGCTACAATCTTAATTATATTTCTCAAATATAAATTCTTGGCCCTTGGGACGTGTGATATAAGAAGCCAAGCTTGGGCCACCTCCACCCATAGAACAACTGGCCTAAGGCTTGTTATTGTTCCAATTCACATCTGGTTGCTCCATAAAACAACTCAATTTTGAACAGGAAAGTTACTTTCCATAAAATATTTTAAAAGTAAAAGATTTTACGAATTTACAAGCAACAAAAAACCTGAAAATGATAACAATATTTTTTGAAAAATATTATACGTCAAAACAAACAAAGCCTAAGTCTTTCAACACAGTCTCAAGTAAGTCTTTTTCCATCAAGGAGTAGTCTTATATTTTAGAAGTAACACATCATTGAAGTAGAAACCACAAATGACTAAGTTAAAGCAAATAGAACCTGGCGTTTATGCACGTATTCCAAAAATGAAGGAACATCAGGATATCGGGATTGTTCTTCATTTTCATGCGAAGGGGATTTCTGAAAGCAAATAATGTCCCCATCTTCAATCTGTAGGAAGAAAATATGAAGTAAATTTAATAATTTAATTACATTTTTAACAACATACCCAAGTGTGCCATATAAAGCATCATAATACCTGGCTAAGTCTAAATGAAGCTCTCTTGTCAAGGCGTTCACACAGGACAGAAGGGTCAAACTTTATTTCCTGAATAAATGATGTAAGATAAATAAAATAAGATACAAATAAAAAATCTCTACAAAAACTTAAAAAGCCGGCTAACTAAAAAAGATAGTCAACAGTTCAAGAAATTAGAATCACACAATTCAAACATTCAGTGAGGAATAAACCTCATAAAGTTCAATTTCTTCTTCAGGGGCAAATCCAACCATTTCATTCAGTTTTGTTAAAATTTCTACTGGTTTACCAGAACTCTTCACAAAAAGCCGACCAACATATCTGGGAAGACAAAATCAAATTCAAGTGTCAAACAACTTAAGGTAAAAGCAGAAATATAGGTGGAAAAGGAAATCAGGAAAACAAGTTACTAATTACCGAAGCTCTTCTTTCCCAGGATCATAAAACTTGAAGAAAAGAAGAAGGTCTTCTCTAGTTTTGTCTGGTGGAGCAACAGGACTTCGATCCTGGCTTACCGTAGATCAGTAAAAATGAAAAATAGGAGTACTGAAAGCAGCCAATGCAGGCTGGTAAATCATAAAATACATTAACAAGATTGGTAGTAAAAGATTACCAGACCAAGCTCTACTTCCAAGAACAACTTCAGATCCGCATTATGCGCCTTATTAGAAACCTCCCTCAACTGCCCAACCTACATTTACAAGTGACAAACGGTTATTATTAGATTTTTTTAATGCCTGTTTGCAAGCTCTATATGCAATATAATGCAATTTATTTACCACGTCAGAGTTTGACCACACAGCTTTACCAAAACTTACTGCAGGAAATACTAAAGCCTTGAAGATAGCCAAAAAGATACGGTCTGGGCCAAGGCAACCCTTCAAGCAAAAGGGGATACCCACCCAACCCCAATGTAATTTTGAAAATGTGTGGCAATGCAGCCCTGATTGCTGCAATAGAACCACATTCCCACAAAATCATATCAAAAAAGAACCTTGACACATCTGAGAAACTAATGTCAAACATTGTGATTGGCTAAGGATGCACATCCTAGATAGTCCGTAAAAAGAATTCTATGAACAATTAACTCCTCTCTTCCAATTGAAGCAGAGGTTTTTCTCTGTGGATTCCCAACAATGCCTCGCAAGCCACCCCTGCCAGACAGCATATTTGGGAGCATCGCAAGGAAACTTGTTTTATATACAAACGAGTTTACACATTCTAAAATAAAAGGACATATATGTTGGACACATAAATAGCCTGAATTTATTTTATTTTATTCTATGAGGGGTACTTTTTGCTGGCCCAAACCCATCCCTTCGATTAACCTCTCCCTATATGCACTCAGACAAAGGCAACGACCCAGTCAACAAGGGCTGTATGCATCCCTACTGGAGGATAGTGAACCAAGCGAGCCCCTAAAAGGAACCACCAAACGATGCCCAAAAAGTATTGATCCAGTCCCACAAATGGCATAAAAAAGATAGCATCAACAATAGAATAATGCACAATTGGATTCATTAATGCAGACAATGGATGCCACCCATATGAAATCAAGGGAGAAACCATTAAAAAATCTAAAAATTAAACAAAAATGTAGAACAGTGAAAAAGAGTGAAAACAAAGTTTTCAAGCACGAGTAAGATTGAAAACTTTTTTGCTTGCTCGGAGAAGATTCAAGAGCAAAGTAGCAAAAAAAATGGAATTCAGCCATCAATGCTTCATTAATTAAGAGACATCTTTGGAAGGCTATAGCCCACAATGTGTGTAATACACAATTCACCTAGTAGTTGGCAGGCAAGAATTTACCTTAGCAAATTAAATCCTTTATCTAGTCACCCTTTATCACAAACAAGAGATATACAATCTATGTATTACTCCCAAAAATGGAAACGATATGCGACAATTAGCACTTTTGAAGTTGCAGTAAGCCTCAATAAAAACAGAATCCTTGCATAAAAAAATGCAAGATGCAAAAGTGAGTGATTCTGTGCAGAATAAATTATGACACTGGGGAATATGCCCACGGCCTCGTTTATATCTTTCAACTCACTAGAACTAATTGTATCGGAATTATGTACAAAAACAAATTTCACTTTCAGGTAAGAGTTTAGCTCATATGCTGATGCACTAAAGTGTCTCAATTTATCACTTGTGTCGGCATGAGCAACAACATGCACACAGTATCACTCCACAAAGCACCATGAGAAAAGATTAAATACAACCAAGTCTATGCATAAGCAATAACCATTGAGAGACTTTAAATATAAAATGATGTACAACTACTACATTCCAGTAAGGCATCTGGGAAACACAACTGTTCATAAATTCTCTCTTCCAACCTTGACATCCTTCTACAAAGGACTGAACCACAAACTTTATGTGTGTGTGTGTGTGTATTGCCAACTATGAACAGCTTAAAAGTTCAAATGAAACAACCAAAAAGGAATTCAGGGAGAGTCAAGTGGCCTTCTCAGACAAGTTATAGCAAAATAAGCATTTGGCAAAAATTACCTGAATTCCATTTCAGTACTATTACTAATGTCTCTCACAGATAGTTCATCCAATGGTATATAAAGGATGAGAGATCTCTAATAAATATGATTTTTTTTCAATTAAACTATTGAAACACCAGATAAAAGTTAAAGAAAGAAATAAATAAAATCCATTCATAAGAGATAAAAGTGAAAACTACAGATTGTGCTTCCTCCTGTGGCGCCAATGGCCGGTTGGGTCGATATGTATGATTTTGCCTCTTTGCCCAAATCCAAAAACGCTGAAACTGAACAGGTATACCAAATTCTTTGGCAACCTCCTCCTGAAAATGACATATAACTTCAATAAAGGCACACTATAAAGCCTAATTAATTCATATATAAGCAAAAAGGCAGATCTAAGAGCACAGAAAAACTAAAAATAAAAAAGAAAGGGCAAAAGCCACTCTCCAATTAACTATCAAGTTTTTTCAGCAATCAAGCAATTGATATTGTCAGATGAATGCGGATGAACCAATAAAAAATGCATATTCTAGCAGAACTGCTTGGAAGTACAAGCTCGTCAACAATAGGACTATCTACCACTTTTTTCAAGCATTCGGTTACAACTTTCTACCTATGGATGTCAGACATAGCAATGTCATATCAACCCGGCATCATGTCAATACATAATTTGGTGTCCTGGCATCAAAACTCGCCTGCAAACCCTACCAGTGGGTGCATCCTATAGTCCAATAGTGGCAAGATCCAACTACCCCAATAGACACTACTTTCCTCGTGGGGTGTTCCCACAGGGGGCATTCCAAGCCCTCCCACTGGGAAAAACCTACAAGATGTCTTCCCATAGAGGCCTCCATGCAAGACCTTCCCATGGACACCTCCTAAACTCTTTAACTATTAGTTTTGATAAATAACATGCTACTACCCTAGCACAAGGTAAGGGCTCTTTCACCCATGGAGATCGTCTCATAGACATTCACCTACTCCCGGGACCATCAAGGACCAACAGCTTGGTGGGTATAATTTAGGGGATCCATCACCCTCATCCAGTGTATATATAATGGGTGGGTGTATATATATATAAAGAGAGAGAGACTACGGGACAAACCGGCCAGAATGTGCACATCAGTCAACACAACCACGATTCACTTACCACCCAACATGTAAGAATGTTGTCACTACTTGGTCGGATTCCCCATTAATAGGGTAGATCAGGCTACACAAAGTTAGCCACCTATCTTTGAGCACAAGGACCACTTCCCTTGGCACATGAAGACCAACCTTTGCCTGATGCTCTACTTATATTTATACTTATATATTCATCTACCTAGAATACATTCTGACCTTATACCACAGCTAAAACGTCTGCCCCAGTGCTCTCTTGTTCCAGATGACTCTTTAACTCTCACCCCGCTTGCCTCTAGTAAATCCTACAATTAACATTCATCAACATTGTTCCCAGCTTGTTCGAACATCCAGCTTAGCCCAAATCTTCCACACTACGTGGGCATCCTGAAATAATGTCTTTATATTGGGTAAATGCAAGTAACATAAAAATATTGGGTAAAAGCAAGTACTTGTCAAGAATAGAAAATAAGGGAAAATAATTGGACAAATGTAAAATTCTCTCCCCGCAAGGGTTTAGCAATTTAAAGAGTACATCAGTCTTATTAACCTAATCCACTTAACCATAACTTACCTACAAGCAACTAGGTGGATAGAAGAGAAATCTAGAGAAATAGAAAATATTGGTTCTAAACTCTTTGGGGTAAAGAATATGATAAAAATATGGAAAAAAAATCATTATCGGTAGGGATCTCAAAGATGAGGTTGTGAGAGTGCAAAGGAGATAGTGGATAAAATAATGTATACAAAACTTGTACTAGGTGAAGAGACGATCAATGTTTTAGTCCTTACAAGCCTTTGGTAGGACTATACGGAGGAACAAAACAATGCTTGTAGGGAAATACCCATAAACTAATCCAAGAGACACTAAATGAGGAAAGATCTTTACAGGAGGAGATTTGATTGTGCATGTGGGGATAAACAATGGAGATTTTTTGAGAGAGCATCGAGCCTATGAATTTGGAGATAGAAATGAGAGAGGTAAATCGATATTAGAGTTTGCCATTGCATATGATTTAATAATAAAAGCCTCTCTAATAAAATTTGTTTATTTACAAAAAAAAAAAAAAAAAAACCTTCAAAAATGGATATAACAGTAGGCAAATAGATTTTTTTTGCCAAGTGAGTCTAACAACACAATACAGATTAATGGTACTAAACATGAGTATTAAGAAGTGAAAGAGAAGGAATAGAGGAAATATACTCTCAACAACAAAGTGATGGAACCTAAAAGGAGAAAAATAAGGGATTTTTAATGATAAAATGCTCGAGGAAGAAAAACAAAATTTAGATAATGACATATATATCATGTGGAATGAAAATTTAGATAATGACGTAAATATCACGTGGAATGAGATAACCAGATGTACTAAAAGAGTGGTTGTAGGGATATTAGTTATATCTAAGAAAAAGGGATCATCCTCAAAGGAAACTTGGTGGCGGAATGAGAAGGCTCAAGTGACGATTAACTCTAACAAAGTATTATAGGAACTTCCCAACGTGCAAAGATGATGAAAAGTCCAAATTGGCTAGAAAATAAGGTAAACAGACAATCCAAAAAGCTAAATATAAGGACTTTGATAAATACGTAGCAAGTTAGAGATAAAAGAGAGGGAAAAAATAAACCTATTAAGTTAGCTAGAATAAGAAAAATGTAAATTAAGAACTCGCATAAGGTAAAGTGAATGAAAAATAAGAACCAAAGAGTTTTTGGGAAAAAAAAAAGGATCGATTATTCATGCAAATGGAGAATTGAAGAAAATGTTACCTAAATGATTCAAGCTAGATACCGAAGAATACCGATCAATCTGTAAGGACAATTTTATAGGGCAAATTAAGCTATTAAGAAGTAACATGAGAGCAATGAAAATGATGGTGTTTCGATGAATGTCTAGTAATACAAGAAAAAATAGGATATAAAAATAAATATATCTGAAAGAAGGTTAAGGCGGCGCCGATAAAAGAGAAGTTCAAAGAATGTTGTTTAAGATGGTTTGATCACGTCAAATGTAGATCTAGAGATGCTCCGACAAGGAAGAGTGAGATACCCAAGTAGAACTTTATGGAAAACATAACTTATAATAGAATTGCATGGAGGAAGAAAATTATGGTAGGTGACTTCAACTAGCTTCCGACCCAGGCTTTGTTAAGTTTCTATTAGAAGAACTTTATGTTCTGTCTTCTTTCTCTCAAGTGGATTCAAGTAACCATTCCTATAATGATATCTGGGCCCATCACCCCCTTGTCAATACAGATCCGCACTACGTAGAGTTAAGCATCAAACTTTCAGTTTTTTGCCGTCCGGAGTTTTTACCAAACACCTTATGGTTAATCTATTCAAAAGCATCATATTAAGTTTGTAACAGTATAGCCAGTGCCATCTATCAATTTCAAAAAAAAAAAAAAAAATGAAAAGAGGGAGGCTCACGCTGTATGAACAGTTAAACATCACAAGTTTTCTTAGATTAGATAGAGTTTAAAAGGAAATAGTACCTTGAAAAGGCTGAAGGACATCTGTTTCGGAATACGAAAACAACGAACCCTTTCATGATCTACAAGATCAAAATAAATATCCTTGCCAATTTGTTCCACCAGGTCCTCATCACGAGCAACCTGAAAGTATCAAATGATTAAGTGATACATGTCCCATGAGATATACTTAGAAAGAAAAAAAGGATAAAAAAATTGTTACAATCTCTTGTTGCAAAAGGTTTTCAGGTAAGAAAGCAAAACCTTGATAATAGTATAAAGGTGGGCCTCAGCCTTGAATCTTCTTTTGTCCTCTTTCTCTTCTTGTTCTTTCTTCAATCTTGTCTGAAATAAGATGCTTATATATATCAATCTTAACCCTGACATATGCAAACTAACATCAAGTACAAAGCCAAAAAGTCCTTGAAATTAATTTAAACAGTAATTAAAGCCAAGATTTTTACCCTAAGGTGTTCTGCAATGTCCTTTTCATCCATATCACAGATTATCTTCTCTTTGTCACTTTCACGTATATACACAAGCATGTATGCATTTGAGTATTTTGTGAACTTAAATGGCGTGTTGTTGAAACCAGGATTTGCCTGCGGTAACTGTTGAGCAAGGTAACAGAAATGCAACAAGATGTTTTCGTAATGATAACAAAGATATCAGAAGATACATATCCATAAGTAATGCAGGCAAAGGCTTACCTCTTCCTCACCACCATATTGTTCCTCTAATGCCTTCTTCATGTCTTCTTTTGTTACCCGTTCATCATCAAATTTGAACCTAAAGAGGCGAGTCATAAAATAATAACTATAATTGACATCAAGAGTCAAAACATAAAGCAACATTATAAATAAGTAAATAAGTGAACACCTGGAAGAAACCAGCCACCTGAGCATGCATTAAGACAACACTTCAAATGCAACATGTATCGATAAGGAAAAAACACCAAACACAGAAAAGCATAAGCAGTACCAATTTGCATTTTTTTAATTTATTTATTTATGAGTAGTACCAAATTGCATTTGAAAGTAAAACTTATTTTAACAATATTCCCACCTCTTTAACCGATGAAACTATTAGAAATTGTTTGTGGACTAATCAGTGAAGTTCCAGCAATCATTTCTAAAGCCAATGTAAGCCAGTAATAATGGAAGTTCAATGAATGTGGTACACTCCCACAACGCAGAAACCACAAAGCAGTTGATTGATAAACACAAAAGACAAGGATGCCTAACGATAGATGAGCCTTTTTCACTTCAGGATCTGAGATGCAGAAAGTCCCACTTCCAAAGCTGAGTTTGGTCTTCACCGGATATGCCACATCCACTAAGCTCTTCATTTTGTCTCTTTTTTTTGGTTTTCCATTCTAGTATTTTACATCCCCCCCCCCTTTTCCCCCCAATTTATAAGAAAAAAAAAGTATACGAACGACTGCCAGATGGGATGCAACCGCTATACAAAAAAAGAGCTAAAACCTCAACTCAAATATTGAGCCTGTCAATAAAGTCACAAGGTCCTAAAAAGGATTCACAAAAATAAAAACTATGTGCAAGACATCTTTTCACTGTATGCACATTCATCAAGAAATCGTCAACTCAAAGAACATTATATTAAATTCATCTTTGTCTATGTCGTTTAGAAGGAGAAGGCTTATGAAAGATAAAGGAACAGTTTACTGAATTAAACGCATTAGACACAGAAGCCCAAAGAGCAGCTCGGAAGTCATGATTACCTATTAAGGTGGCATTTTTCGAATAGTCAGGTGCCTAACTCCATCCTAGCCTTCAATAATATAGGTTAAGGAGGTATTTAGGTTCCCAACTGGTGTTTTCTGTGCCATAAGTGAGAGGAAATTGTTGACTTCTATTGCTACACTATTATGTGGCATTGGAGCCTTGGGGCTTTCATGATGTATATTTTTGGAGTTAGTCTGGTTATTTCCGCAACAGTTATTCAGTTGATGAAGTATTGGGAAGCAGGCAGTAAAGTGAAAAGGAAGAAAAAGTGTAAATCTTGGAGAAAGACTCCCCTATGTGTTCTGTGGAGCCTTCGGAAAGAGAGGAATAGATGCACTTTGAAAAAAAAAAAAAAAAAGAAGCAATCGTGCCACATGGACAAATATAGAGTTTCCATTTTCAGTGCAAAGGAATTTATGTGATTCATCCTTTTTCCCGTTTAGATTTTTTGGACGAGCCCAATCTTCCCGTTCAGCTCTTGTACCCCCCCCCCCGGGGGGTGTAAATTTCATGCTCCTCTGGCATTTCATTTGAATAAATTCATTTGCCTATCAAAAAGAAAATATTGGCCCGACTCTGAAGGATATTCACCTCCCAAAATAGTGACCTAGGGGCAAAATTCTTTCCCAACTCCCTTGT
>QLOD02000013.1:7587229-7601049 GCA_003260245.2 Sideroxylon spinosum | reverse complement strand
TTTTGGCTCTTGATTGGCAAACATCAGAACGGTACCATAAAATATTAATATCCTGGTAATTTGCACTTCTGTACACATGCTCCGTGATATGCAAACTTACATTCCAAAATATTGAATTAAGTGACCCAAAGATGTAAAAAAATTTTGCCTACTTATTGCCTTGAATATTTTCTTTAGAGCAAAGAAAACCTAATAAACCAGTACATAAAAAGAGTGGTGTTTTTTGGTAGGACAAAATGCCAGTATGGTTAATAGGCCATGATGCTTAAAGAACTGTTTTTTCATATGATCAATCAGAAAAGGAAAAAGCACCTATATTTTAATGGATTTTAGTTGTTTAAAGAGAATTGCCCTAAAAATACCTCATATTCTAATAATAAAACCTATACTAGTCTAGCTATCATGCCATATTTTAAAGGATGTGAAATTCCACCTTCCCTACCTGCTCCCAATACTGTTCTAACTTCCTAGGTCCCACTCCTTATACCATATGATCCACAGTCCAATTAACAAAGACAATCACCTGTATTCTTTCTATCATCCAATTGATAATGAATCACAGATTGCAGTTAGATGGGTGAGACCTAGGCCTAGTTTTGTTTATAGTCTAGTCAAAGGCCAATACCAAAAAATTAAAAAAATAAATTCAAAAAAGATAATGGATCTGCTTACACCCCTGGAGACAGACTCACAAATACCAGATGTATTCTAAGATCAATTGAACAATAGGCAATTCCCTGGATATGAAGCGAGCAGCTGCAACCCTGCAGTTATGAGCACATCCCATATATCGTTGCAGTCCCAAAGTAACATTTCGGCTCTAAGAAACAGGCACTTTTACAAAGAAGCCACATCCATGTCAAATGTGTTTTGAACATTGATACTGGTAAAACATGTGTGAGACACTCATCTATACGCATGCTGTTACTTTAAACTTCTCTAGAACAAGATATCCTTCAGACATAAAAACACACATGCCAATTATTTGAGAAATATAAGCACATTACATGTTTGAAGAGAAAGCATGAAATCAAATAATAAAACAAAAAAATGTGCATTTATACCTATTAATCCCTTCTCATATTTTTAAATTATAGTAATACTAAAAACCAAACTACAAATTTATTTAGCGCTTCCTGGAAATAGATATAAAAATATATCGATGCTTTAGTGCTAATTGCTGGATATATAAATAAATAGTTATTATTGTCCTATGTACATATAAAAGCATATATATATATATATACTTGTCGTTGCTATGTTATCATGTCTGCAAATATATATATATATATATATATTTGCCGACCCCACCTAGTGGGAAAAGGCTTAGTTTGGTTTGGTTTAGTTTTAAGGTGCCCTTGCACAACCAATCGTAAAAAAGGGTGAGCTCGACTTGGTGACATATTGGTAAAGGAACTCTAGATGAAATAGTTTTTCTAGAAATAGATATCAAATAATATATAACCAAGCTTAAAACGAACATTATTCATGTAGATTATGAAAAAAATATATTATGCATTTACAACCAAAATCTTTGAATGTTACAATTGATTCTGCCAAATAAAATACTTAGCAGCCTGTAAAAATTATCCTCTCATGTCAGTCAAATCCTTGTTCTTTTATTGAGAATATATATTCTGAATAGCAGCATAAAAAATCATCAAAGAAATGTGAAATATATACATCTACCATCAAAAACAAAATCACACTAAGTGTTTGAACGAAACCATGTTGTTCCAAAACAGGAATTCCACTTACCGGAAAAAAAAAAGGGGGGGGGGGTTCCGTTTGCTTTACAACTAACAGAGCTTTTTCTAGGATATTCAAAAAATCAGAAAATTAAATGAGAAATTGAATCAGCCAAAAAGCAGAAGGTACTGCAGAACAATTACGCATGTGACACAGAGTGATATGTGGAGATTTATAGGCAAAAGATGCGTACCATTGATCAGATAAGGTCGGCCTGATAAAAGCATAATAATGTCCACCGTGTACCCCACCACTATGAACCAAAACACTACCAAGAGGAATACAATAGAAAAGCAAAGAAAGTGAGGAGACTTGTAACTTTCCATCACATTTTTGTCAGATTTACTTTTAGTAGCTTCAAAAAAATAAAATAAAGGACAAGAAAAAAAGACAACAAATCAACCCTTACCTGTGGAGTGTGTAGAGGTTACGAATGTTCCTATCAGCTTCAGGTGATAAATATTTGCGATTCTCTCTATCAAGATCAAGTTGAAGAGGAAATTCATAGCGATCATTTATCTACATGGTGATTGCACGCACAATTAAAATGAAAATATCAAGTAGAACCAGTACTTGCTCTCAAATGGAACAAAACTAATTCATTATCAATGGGTTCAAACAAGAGGAAAAATAATCAACTATAAAACCTAAAGTATAGCTGCATTTAACAAATAAAGAAAAACTATAATGGTTTTTACAATCTATTCAAAATAAAAGCATTACAACAAGAGCTTGATAATAACAGGCTTGATAATTTTTGGGACACAATCATTACTAAAATTAATAAATAAAGATTGATTATTGTAAGATTTGAAATCACCACTAGAGACGAATCACTCAAAAAAATATGCTATTTACATATATATACATAACTTGGTTTACTTTTACATAAAGGCAACACCAAAGCTTGGTGAAGAATTGTCAAATTTTTAAGATTCCTAATTTTTTTTTTTTTTTAATAAGTAAAGAATTTGTGTTGAAAGCATAAAGGGGATACCATCCAAAATACAAAAAGTTGGCACAAAAGGCCAGGCTAGTCATCTTAAACACTAGCCAGCCATATTGTCCACAAAATCCAAAAACCTATGAACTTCAGGATCAGGCTTCCTTGAAAACCGTCTAAATAAAACAGATAAAAATAAACCCTTTTTGCCTTAGGACAGGTGTCTCTGTACCCTAGAAAGTACGCTTATTTCTTTCACCCCAAATTAACCGATCTATACAAATTGAAATCAAGGTCCAAACCTTCCTCCTTTTCCTAACTCAAGCACCTCACCATTCTTGCAAAACGTGAGGAACCCTCCAAGAAAACACCCATAGTATGTCAAAGGATGACAAAGCCACTCCCAATAGTTCTCCACTGGACAATGGACCAAAATTTGACGAATAAACTTACAATCCCGCTTATAAATACAACACCAGTTAAAAATAACTAATCTTTCTTTCTCAAATTTTCAATTGTAAGGGTAGTGCAATGCACTGCACGCCGCTAAAAGAACATGGCACACCACCAAAAGAAGGCCACTCCATAGGAGCACCACTACTCTACAATTTGTTACACTGGAAAGCAGGCACTATTCCCTGTAAGATGCAAATAAAATGATTTCGCATAAAACAGTCTGTTTTTTCAAAGCTGCCATTTTAAGGTATCCTCCCTTTCTTCTATCTTCATAGCATACAACAGCTACAACAAATCCGTTAATTCTACCAGTTTCCAATCCTAAATATTCCTTCTCAGAGTAATATGCCAAAAAACATTTTCATCCAAACTTTGAATGTACTCATCGACCATGGCCTCCTGATTCCGTGAGATAGCAAACAAGGTCAGGAATTCCTCAAATGGCCTAGCCTGATCACATCTCCACTTGTGCTTCCAGAATTCGGTTCCATCAACCCTGCCCAATGACACAGAGCTAAAACCTACAAACTCCGGCCATATCAAGCGGATACTCTCCTACACACTAATACCATAAGGCAGAGAAACCTCTTTTGATGACCAGTCATGCCACACGAACCCATATTCTGATATAACAACTTTCCTCCATAATTGGTTTTTTTCATCCAAAAAACTCCGAAGCCATTTATCCAATAAAGCTCTATTGACATCTTTCAAGCTCCTAATATCATGACCACCTTGATTCAAAGGCAAACAAGCAGTTGCAAATGGAACCAAACTAAACAACAAAATTAATCAATAAATCAATTTTTCTTAAGTAACTAAACAGTTAAATATGTGAAATCCAAATTTTAATAAGTTCTTCAAAAGACACACGTTTGCAGTTGACAGACGTAGCCACATTCAGGATGCAAGATCTTTAACAACCATATTCTCCAAAGCACCGACATTCAGTATGGGAACTTTCCTAGCACTAGAAAACTACATCTTTGAAAACCATCTTATATAATTAAGTTAATAACTCTATGTTTCAACAACTTCTGGTACCATTAGCAGAGTATTTCAATTCTCCTCCCAAAAAATCCTTCAACAGCAAAGTTATTGCCAAATATGGAACTTATTACCCAAAAAAATCCAAAATACTACATAGCATGGTTTGAAAAATCTAATCAGACATGAAAATTGAAATGCAAAGGCAACATGATATCCTTGTAATGTTTTGTCTACAAACAGATAAGAACTCCTTTCATGTTATGAAACAAGCCAAATGCCTTTGCATATTGAAACAACTGATTTTATTTTTCACAAGGCTACAAATGATTCTACTAAGTCTTCCATAGCATTTAGATGAATACATATTAAGAATACGAACGATAATACAAATAATAAAGTTATACATCATTCTAATACAAATATAAATGAGTTGATAGTTCACATTTCAACATTATATTATAGTACTCAAGAAATCTTGTGTTCAAACCTCATGGCGACCTAATGCTTAATAGTTGGATATGTTTGGCCCACACAGGGAATAAAGCTTAGCCACATGTGAAGGGGTCTATTAAGAACATGAATAATGAAGTTACCACTATATCTAACCGTTCTAAGTTTTTAGATGATTTAATGGTAAACAATTCAGCAATACATTCGTTCCACTCCAACAATGGACTCGTAAAAGTAAAAATTTGTGATTTTACAAACATTTTAAAGCCAAGCCACATTCAAAGGGGTCTGTTACGAATATAAATAATGAAGTTACCCCTCACTCTAACAGCAATACATATGTTCTACTCCAACAATGGCCTTGTACAAGTAAAAAAATTTGTGATTCTAAAAACAATTCAATTTCTATCCTATCTTCATTACAGCGCCCCCACATAAGAAACTACCTTCCATGTTTTGCATTCTATTCCTATTTGCTTTAAAGCAATGCAAAACGCGGTGGCCTAACTCATTTCCTATAGGTTATCTATGGGGGATTTGGAAGTCATCAAAAGCTATGGTTCTATGGACGTGTGCTTTGTTTGCTATTTTGTCGGTTCTTTGGCTTGAAAGGAATACAAAATTTTTTGAAGAAAATACGGAGAAAGCGGATAACCTTTGGGAAAGAGTTGAAATTTTTAGCTTCTTTATGGGTGTCCTTGTCTGAGGAGTTTGGCAGAATACAATGACTAGGAATTCACCTAGTAATGCTTGTTACTTATCTAACAAAGAATAAATAAATAAAATATCATTTCCTATGCGGAGATCCTATTTTAATTCTTACTTTTTCATAATTGGACGTTCATGTATTCATTAAAAATGCATCAAAGGGATGACACACATTTACAAATGAACTCCTAACAATGACTAGGAATTCAAATCCACGACCTCCACAAATGACAAAAAATCCCAAAAAAAAAAAAAACATGGCCCCATGCAACTAGATATCCAACTATACAAAGTTGAAAAGAAAATACCTATAATCCTAAACAATCCTCCATTCCTCTCCCTCCAAATGATTCAAACTAAGCAAAAAGGAATAAGCTTCCAATTTTCTTCCTTCTTTTGTGAATGTTAGCTCCCCAACAAGACCCGAATGCTATGTTTTGCTTCCATTGAAACTACACATGTCATGCCAAAAATGAGACAATGATAACTCCCAAAGCTCTTTCACCCACTCAAAATCTATAAAAAGATTCCAATGCTCTCACCATTTTTCTTACGAAGACAACACTAATTCACAATGGTATGCCTTCTTTTTTATAATAATAAGATTGTCAGTGGTGAGAATCTCATGAATTAAACTATAAAAGATGAAGCTAGTTTTGGGAGTGTCATGTAACCAAATACCGTTCCAAGTAAAACGTACCACCTCTTCAATACCATCTACCTCATGATTAAAAAAACTTCAAGTCACAAACCCTTAACTAGACAAAATCTATCTCATCCCATCCTCCCCCTCGTCAACCTTTCAAGAGTACAAGAGCTATAGAAGATTCAGACAAATATTCAGATCCCAATCTTGAAGATTCCCAGAGGAAGCAAACAACTCATTTCTATGAATGTTTCAATAATCATTAAAGCCGTACTAATATAATTGGCAATGTCCCCAAAGCAAGTTTGTGAGAGTATATCATGGTCAAGTAATAGTTTAATCAACAAGCAAGATGCTCAGCTCAATCGAGTGTAGAAAATGTTAAAGTAGAGACTGTTGCATTATACTAACCTTCACCATCATATCCCGCATGAAATCGTATTCAAATCGCTTCAATTGAAGTTGAAGAACTGGAGGGAAGTCAATAAATAAAACTCCTTTCTTAGCATCCTGAAGATAACACACACACTGGTATTCAAATTAAGAAACGTACAAAAAATAATCAAATTTTGCTTTACTTGAACTAAGAATAGATTGGTCTTCCGCTTATTGTACTGAAACCACAAATTTAAGTCTCAGTTTTGTCAAACAGCTCCGTGAGTGAGTAATGAAAAAGTTTGACAAAATAAAAATGCCCATTGGCCTGCTCAAGTTGCCACTGGTACATAGACTTATGAGTGTCTTAAGCGTTACCAACTCTAAAAGCCATTGAATAATTTTTGTGCCCAATTTGTTCGAATAGAATTATAGCTCCTTTGGTATATGCATCGAAAGTCCTTCAGTGCAAAGTCCTTCGAGGAAAGACGTTCAGAAGGAAAATAACATTTGATAAAATCAATTGAGTTATGCTAATTGATAATTAGTAAGACAACAAATAAAATAAATAAACGTTATAAAGGGAAGACGGGCTATATTTTTTAATTTGAAACTATCATATGTATATAAAAGGTAGTTAAAAGAGATATTTTATAAGGTTAAAATTAAACGTAAACCCACTACAAAAAAAAATCCCGTGTAGATTCTCCAGAGTGGACTTCCAAGAAATGAGCTTTCACCAAAAATCCTTCTTCATCAATTTACGAAATGTCCCAAAATTGCTGGGAGTCATGAGAAAGTCTTTTTGGACGAGTTTTTTACTTGAATAGGCAAAATTTTAGTAGTACATACAAGATCGCAATGTCTTATACTTATTCATCAAAGTAGGAGGAAAGTGGTTTATTGGATGCATGCTTTCATTTAAGCTTGAAAGTGTTTACAAGCCTTATAAATTTAAGCCAGAAAGCATTGTACAAACACCTTCCTTATAAACTTGTCCATAACATATTATTGTCCCATCAATCATCATCCAATAGCAACTATCCAAAAATTATGATTATCAAGTATCAGACACAGGTACATCATACATCTAGAAGAGTCTATATCACATAGCATGTGATTATTTTTAATAACTATCACATTTTTCTTTAATAACTATAAGGATTCAGAATCAGTAACAGAAACTGGTTCATGAATTTTTAATGTTATTTCACAACTACATATAATAAGCTGAGTGTATTTTATTTTCCTTCTGTCAAGTAAAATTCAGAGATAAGTAGAATCATCGCATGCAATAACTACTAACCTGTAAGCCATGTTCTTCAGCCTGATATTTGTTATCACCTTCAAGACATTCAACTTCAACATACTTGTCAAATGAAGCATAGACATCCTGACAGCCTTTGACATCAAGCTGAAGGTCTGTCATGCAATTATTGAGTAAAATCAGTACCATACACTGAATTTGAGAATGATAACATGTTTAAATAAGGTAAACTTCCCTAGCTCATAGAATACCATAAAAAGATTCTTTTCTAGTAGATTTGAAATCCACATTGACACATTCAATGTAGTTCATATTGTGCCCTTCAAATAACTTTTGTATTGTCCCTTCAACAACTGTCCCCTGGAACAACAGAATAGTGGTCAATTAGAAATAAGAATACCATAACTAATTTAAATTTGAAGGCAAAAGCCATTAAATAACCATGCCTTCATCTTATCTTCAAGCTTTTCACACAGAACTCTATTAAGTTCCTGCACATCATGCTGCATGAAAGAATCGTATGTGTCCCAGCCAAAAGATTTGGTTAATTCTTTGGTTCCAACACTGGTGTCATTATACTGGAGCTTATAGAATAAACTCTGCAGAGCCAAAGGAATGCTTCCTGTTGGGATGTCATTCTCTGTTGTCGGCATATGATACACAGCCTGATATACATACGTAATGATATACTTGCTTCTATATAGGTCACTGAAACAAACTAAGAATTTGAGTAGAAGAGTTGAGAATTATCCGACCTTTCTGAAGTAGGGAATATGATACAGAGTTTGAAGAAGAGAGTTCATATAACAAGTAGCTCCCTGATTCTTTAGTCCAACATAACCAGTTTCCTTTTTTGAATCATATGTCCAGTAATCAATAACCCTACGAACAGCTACATCAGCTTCAATTACACATGTATCATTCACAAGATACCCTTTAGTGGGATCATAAAGTTCGCTAAGAGGCATGAATGACGTGAAGCCCCAATCACTCTCCCTTGCATTGAACTGGTGCTGCGTTTCTACAGAATACAAAACGCAATAATTAATATCAAAAGCTTTAATTGACATGTGATCATAATGTGAACGAAGGAAATTAAGAAGAAACCCACTCAATGTGAGGCAAATACAAATAATTCAACAGAAACCGAAGTGTGACTGGGAACTCCTTAAGCCACACACAAACAAAAACAAAAAAGTTTGGGTTTGCTAATTTGCTAATTAATGATATAGCAAATCATGTACAAGATATAATTCGGTAAGCTTCTAAGACTAGACCAACCATACCAATTAGTCTCATAAATTAATAAACTACGATAACCAAATTAACACCACGACTTCAGACTGACACCATAACAAAGTTTTGGTTTCAAATTGAGTTTTAAAGCATAAATATAGCACAAGACCCTTGTACGAATGTCCCCTTCCTCTTAATTAATCGAACCTTCCAATCTTTTCGGCTCTCTCCAAACCTTCTTCCTTCTTGGTCCATTGACGCTTTGTCGTTTCACCCTTGACAAGTGCCATCTCCTCCAAACAACCTCAAAATCTCATCCTCAAATCCATCACAGAAGACCCCCAGAAATTTGCTGGAAGGACTTTGCTCATTTAAGCACCCATTCAGAGATCATATCTTCATCAAAAACGACAATCCCCTAACATAATCGAGCTTCCACCACTGATTTCTGCTCAATGAGAGGCAAACTAATCAGGATGAGCAATCAATAGGTTCCTCATTCCTCCCCCCAACAAAGTCCTCCCTTCTAACAGCTCATCCCAACTCCCTCCCCAATAATTCTGAATCCCCCTCATTAAACAAACTGTCCCCATCTTTCCCTTAGAAGCTGGTACTCGCTCCAAATTCAGACTCCAGAATAACAGAACCCATCCTCCCCTTACAGCCCCAGTCGAACCCAAAAGGAGGAGTTGAAGAAGAAGAAGCAATCCCTGTTTCAACTACTACCGTCAATGAAGAGGAGGATACACAACTAAATAGAGAGCTGGTCTTGCAATCCAAAAGGAGGTCTTGGACTACTGATTCATTAAGCTAGACTGCATTACAGAAAGATGTCCTTTGGGCCTAGACAAAATTTGGCCCAAAGCTAGAGAAGCCCTAAACTAAACTCACTTTCACCTTTAGTCAGGCCCTTGTCAAACCTAACTTTGGCATAGCACCTTGCAAAGTATCTCCCCGCCCACCCCCATTTCCAGTAGAATCCTTTGGAGCCACACAGCTGGCATCCACTGAATTCAAAATCCCACAGCCTCCTCTGCCTTTATGCCAGTCTTCACACACCAACCAACGACTTCGCATACTTACATCTTCTTTTCTCTGGGGATCTCTGCACTCATTCCTCCTCTTGTAGTTTCAATTACGATAAGCTTAGGTCTGCTCTCCAACCAAATAGGGATTTTGTAGCCAAAATTCCCAAAAATCACCTTCACCTTAGTTGGAATCTCGTTTCCATTTCCTTTGACGCAAAGTCGAGCCCATCTAAATTGAGATCTCTCCCTCGTCCCAGCGTCCATGGCTAGAACCCCCACACTGCCCTATCTCTATAAGGATCCTATCATCCCAAAATTGTAGGGGAAAACCTATCAATCTTACCCAGACTTCATCCGGCTCCTGCCCTGACCTAGCACGGCACCCAGACTCATTCCACCAGTCTAACAATAGCACTAGGCACTTGAAACTTCGTCGTTGTTTGCAAACATTCCTCGCAAGCTCTATCAAAGGGAAGACAAATAGAAACCACATCCTTCCCAGCAATTTGACTTCCACACCTCAAGGAATATCCCAATTTTTGCCTACCCAACCACAGCTGCAACTTCCACTTTGGAAGCTTCAGCTCCACGAAATCCTCCCACCGGACACCTGTTGAGCACCTTTCTCTGACCTGCGTTTGTGGCTGATGTTACCTTCAGAGCCCTTCCATCTTAGGTTCTTTCCACCGATGACCACTTCAGGATCTTCATTGCTTCCAGATATGTCTTCCTACCTTTCTTGGACTTTGCCTCCCCTCTAGCACCATAACCTCAAAGGCCTTCAGCATTTCTACTCTAACCCACTCCATTCACATATTTTGACATCTGAACCGCCAATCGAGCCAACAGCAAAAGAACACTCCACTTGCTCGCAACCCCTCACCTAGAGTCGCCGGGACAACACTACTCTCTTGCGCCAACCAAAGGTTATTAATTGTAAGAATATTGCTGTAAATAACACACCAAACAAAGAATGTCACTTCTGGAGGCACTTCTTCCAACTTCTAGTCCAAGGGAATTATTCCACTTTACTTTCAATTAGCCTTTGTTTGGGAGAAGGTGAGTTGTGTTATAAGGGGAAAGGAAAGGAAATGAAGAGAAGTTAAAAAATTGACCTAGTTTTGGAGATTTTGTGTGTGTGTGTGCGCGTGTTTTTCTTTTTTTTTTTTTTTTTTTTTTTTTTTTTTTTTTTTTTTTTTGGGTGGGGGGGGGGGGGACCTCCATTCACTTTTATGAGACAAGTTTTATTTCATTCCAATTTGGGGTGTAACCAGGGTTAAAAGGGAATGGTTGGATTTTTTATTTTTTTTAATGTATTTTCTTTATCTTGTCTGTGGAATTTTTCTGTTATTTCCACAAATGACCAATTCACCAATTTACTTTCACCCTCATTCTAGGGCATAACCAACGTAAAAGGGAATGGTTCGATTTTTTTATAATGTATTTTCTTTATCTTGTCTTTGGTATTTTTTGTTATTTCCACAAATGACCAATTCACCTCTATTCACCTCCATTCACCTCCATAACACAAATTTTCTTTCACCCCCAATTTGGGCGTAACCAGTGTAAAAGGGAATGGCTGAATTTTCTTTTTTTTTTTTTTTTTATGTATTTTCTTTATCTTGTCATCGATACTTTTTCCTATTTCCACAAATGCCCATCATTATTTCCATAAATGAGCAATTCACCACCATTCCCCTTTCCATCTCTCCCAAATAAGAAAAATTAATTAACCTTCTTTACCCTCGCTTCCCCTCCTTCTCATCTACTTTGGTTCCATTCCCTTCCCCTCCCACTCTCCCAAACAAAGGCTTAGTAAAGAGTAGCATGCTTATCTTCAAAAGCCCCATGACTTAGACTTGCTCTGAAATAAAAGATCTTCCTCTTCACCTACCTTCCAAGAATACATCATGGTAAGAAGATTGCCAAAGCCAGCCATCTCCCAATCACAAAAATTCCTATGAAGGTAAATATTACAAACCTTGAGTTCACCTTCCACTGAAAAACACTCCGACATAGACACTCCCTGTCCCTACAAATCAAAGAATTCTTAAAACTCTTTTAAGTCCTTACCATCCAACCACGAGAAACTCCAAAACTTCACCTGTTCACCACTCCCCACCTCAATGGACACAAATTTTGATAAATCAACCCATAACTCTAAATGCCTTTTTTTTTTCTTTTTGCGTATCTCACAATATTCGGACCAGCTTGCACGCATCATGACTAATCCAAAATCCTTTTTCAAATGCTTGAACCATGAGATCTTCCTCCATCCAAAGTAATCCACTCTCCCTAAGAAGTATCAGATTTAAATGAGATCAAAGTTCTCCAAAATTCTCTCTCAAGCAAATACCTATAGTCAGTGGCGTAGCTATTCAGGGGCCAGGGGGGCACGTGACCCCTCTCAAATTTTTATGCAAAATTATAAAAATGCCCCTAGGGTTTTTCTTTATAAAAATAAAAACAAAAAAGAAAAAAGTTAAAAACTGTTGAGGAAGCACAGCTACACAAGGACGGACCGACGGCTACCTTTCCGAAGAAAAAAAAGCCGAGGACAAGGACAAACTTTGCCTTTGGTATGTCTGTGTGTGTATATCAGTATATATATATATAACCGCCTCTATATATATAATGAATGTTGAGTTTTTTTTTAACAGCCGAGCTTTGCATTAATTTGAAGGCCAGCTATTTTTGGAGAAATTTTTTCTTTTTGGATCTGGATCTGGATTTAATTTGAAGGTATGTGCATCTATGGATCTGGATTTTATTTTCTACCACCTGCAATTGCTCTCATAGATAATGGGTTGATTATGATTTGTAAGTTCGCAATGGATTCGCCAGTTAAACTAAATAAATAAATAAAAATGAAAAATAAACAAAAACTATCAAACAAACAAACTTGCTTATAATTTATTTACTGATGACAGAAATGAGACTGGTAGTTGGGTTGGAAGTTTTAGCAACTAATGCCTGGTTGGGAATCATTAACTCAAATTTTTTTTGCTTTATATGATTCTTTATTAGTTTTTTTATTAATTTTTTTAATGAATTTGAATAACATGGTTAAAAGTTATTAAATTAAAAAAAATTAATGAAAAAATACTTAAATAAAAAATTGGAACTAATGCGTGGACTGCATGGTTGTCAAACTACCATAAGTTTGTTTTATATATTATAGGCAATTTGATGAATTTTTTTAAGACAGCAACAAATTTTTAATGACCTCTTGGTCTATGTGGTATTATATATTTGACTATTACCAATCACAGGCACATGCAAATACCTAAATCGAAATGATATCGTAATTTTATTTCCTTAATCTTATTTTTGTGTGATTTTCTAAAAACTAGGATTAAAAAAAAAAATTTTAAGATGTGCTACCAAAATTTGCATTTTGTTTAACCTTTTTTTTTTTTGGTTCCCTTAACATCTTTTTTTTTTTTTTTTTTGGTATCTTCTATTTTCCAAACTAAAATTTGAAGAATATAATCATAAAAACTAAAAAGAGACATGTTTATGATTAATAAAGAATAATGTTGAGTTATGCGACTAAATAACTTAATTTGTTCGTTTGCTTTTTTAATTCAATGTGATTTTTTCTTTTGTATAAACATTGCATTTGCTAGTTATACCCTACCTTAATTTTTTAATTTTATTTAGCACAGTCTTAATTTTAATTTTTGTTTTTTTTTTTTTTTTTCTAGAGATATGTTGAGATTTTATAAAAGAAAAAGTGACGAAGAAGAATCATCTTCCATGAATTCCAATGATCCTTCAACAAAAATCTCCTTAGAAAAGCCACATTGAGTAGTGAACCTTCAAAAAAAAAAAAACCATGTGGAATCCGAGGAGAATAGCCAAAAAAGCAATCAAGTTGATCCAGGAGACCGGCATAAGATTGTAGAATATGATCCCAATATTCGTGAAATGGTTCATAGAAAGTACTATCTTAATGGTCCTTGTCAACCT
>QLOD02000013.1:7544172-7561422 GCA_003260245.2 Sideroxylon spinosum | reverse complement strand
TGTTCAGAATCTGGAAGTCATGAAACTTTGCAGGACATCTGGAAATCATTATAAATCTACCTTAATTTAAACCATTTAAGGAGGATCAATTTTGACCTTCAGATTCTTCTCATAACACGTTATATATGTACATACTATAATGGATGCTTAACAAATCAAACTAACTAGCATATAGTGAAAGAATTCGGTAAAAAATTAAACCTAACAATCAAATCTAGGCCTGTTTGGACAACAAATAAATACCAAAAGTTACAAAAAGTTTGTTCCTTCATCCAATCAAAATTTTGTCACCTGTCACCTTTATGTCAAATCTTTGTACTTTTACTGTAATTTTTTTATCAAATTTTTTCCAACCAAACACCGCCTAAGAATCAAACCAGTAAAAAAGGGTAAAAGTATCAAACCCCACATATAATTCACTCTATCAATGCGTCTGGTATGGGATTAAGGGGGTAACTGTTGCCCTTATAAAATTTTACCCCTTTCAATGATAATAATATATTTCAAAAAAAAAAACCCTGAGGGTAGTTTGCTCTCTAGTGATCACTAGTTCGAGTTTCTTTAAAATCATTGGAGATTTATCCATTCGTTAACTTCAAAACACCAGGGATTAGTCGAGGTGCGCACAAGATGGTTTGGACACCTGAGTTATCAAAAAAACATATATATTTCTAAAAAAATTAAAGAGGTTAATATTCCTCTTCAAGGGTTAAATGTTAAGGCTTTAAAGGTGTGCTTGAGAGTTTTAAAGTATGAGTTATGGTTTTAAAGTATGAACTTTGAGAAGTTTAGATGATATGGGAGGATTGGCGTCTGACGTGGTATTTTAAAAATAAAGAGTTATAATACATATATATAATCTTATTTATTCCTTAACTAGCACTGCACATATAAAACAACCTTATTTATTCCTTTAAGTAACATTGCACTGCATAAAACGATATATTATGATATATATTAGAAGAGTAACAGATTATCAATGTTCATATTAATTACTCAATTAATTTTTAACCCACAAGAAACGGCAGTCTAAGAATCAAATCTAATTAGCTATCTATTCATAAAAATCAAAACCAAAATCAAAATAGAGAACTGAAACGCGAAGTAAAAACGAACCAGTTAAACCTAGTTTCGCCTTCTTATGTGCCTGTGGCTCTGGGCCTCTGGAGCCTGGTCAACGACGACGAGGAGGAGCAAAAACACAACTCCGAACGATGAGATCTGATGCGTCTCTCAAAAGAAGGGAAAAAATTAAATAAATAAATACGATGGCGTGCGAAGAGAAGGCGATAAGGATCTCTCGTTTATTTTGTGGCTTCCAGAAAAGTGACCGATGGCTTCTTGGAGCAAAAGGTGTATTGTCCAGACACCTTAACCGGCCCACACCACCCGGCCCCACGAGCATCGTGTGAGAGGTAAATCAGGAAGCCAGCGGCCCCATCAAGGGCGATGGCTTCTTACCATGTCATGGCATAACTTTTGCAATAAAACACACATGACACAACTATTTTTTTTTTTTTGTTTTTTTGGTAATTCAAATGACACATCTATTATTATTATTATTATTATTATTATTATTATTATAGGTATTTGGTGAAATTTAAAAAATAATAAAATTTAAATTGTAATAAATTGTTTTGATTTTTAATATATCTTCTAACCTCTCATTAATTTAAATATTAAATTAGATAACTATTAACAAATATTTCTAATTAAGCTACTTTATAAATTTTTTATTTTGAATCATCACATTATTTAGCCACCTATTATTTTAATTTTATACCTTTAATTAAATTACGTAACTGAATTTTTTATAATTTTATTTTATTAAAAATTACAAAAATTACACACATTATACGTGCCTTTTACTCCTAAACAACTAGTGTTGACCCGTGCGTTGTATGGAATTGTATAATTTTTTTCAGACAAAATATAAATTTAAATATATTATAACATATTTTAATAAAGCTACATAATCTTATAAAATAATTATTGAATTATTTTTATATTTCTTTTATTATGTTAATGTTAGTGAGTCAATAGATTTGATCCTAGTTGGCTTTTCATATGAATATAAAAAACTTATATTTTACCAAATTTTGTTTTGTTCCAATCCTAAAAATTAAAATTTGTTCTTAAATATATATTAAAAAAACTGCTACTCCTTAGTCTAATTAATATTTGTTAATTTTAAATTCTAAAAATGCTAAAAGCTGTTATGAGAGAAATAACCTAATTATCGTTTAAGCTTTTTTTGCATGTGTTCTTTAATTTAATTATTTTTTATTTGTGCTTTTAAATTAATTACTGAAATATTTGAAATATATAAATTTTACAACTATGATGAATTTATGAGCAAGTGAGTCTTTTTTAAATTTAAATAAAATTTGTAAAAAGTAGGACACTTTTTCAGAACTCAATCAAATGAATTCCTCTTCAGAACTCATTAGTTCTTGTATATTTATTAAAATCATATATCACAAGTGCTTTTTTATAAATAAAAGAAAAATTAAGTTGTAATTTTTTTTTTTTTTGAAAGATAATTTGTAATATTTTGATAATATGATATAAAGATATCAAGGTTTTGTGAATTAAAAAATAAAAAGATAAGTTAAAAGAGAAGGAATTAAATTAAAAGATAAGTTATAAATTTGCAAATAAAAAAAAAAGGAAAAGAGAAGAAAAATGGAATGGAGACAAAAAGGCATGCCATGTAGGATTGAAGTGAAGGAGGAGATGGAAGAGAAAATAAATTTCATTTTTAGTATTATAAGTGAATTAGCGTTGACTCGTGTGATGTGAAGAATTGTACAATATTTTTTATGGATAAAAAATAAAGTTTAAATACATTACAAAATATTTATATAAAATTAAAAAATTTTATAAAACAGTTATTGAGTTATATTTTAATTTATATTTTTTATTTATGTCAATGTTAGTGAATCGATAGAGTTGATAAAAGTCGGGTTTACATAAAGATATTAAAAATTTATATCCACCAAATTTCTAATTGATTCGATCTAATCCATTCCTAAAAAATAAAATTTATTCTAGAATATATATTAAATCATTAACTAACCTAATTGTCCTAATTTTTTTAAACTTTTTGTTAATTTTAATCTACATTTTTATTTTTTTATTTTTGACTCATTTTTACATTTATTTAGAAACACTATTAATATTAATTATATTAATCAGTTGAAAAATTATCACCATGATGAATTTAAATTTAAAATTAAAATTTTTCTAAAAAACAAATTATTCCCAAGCTTAAAGACTATAACAAATTTAAGATATATCAAATTTTTTGTTTTTAGATCTAACAAAACTTTAAAAGTTAAGATATAACAAATTTAAGATAATATTTTTTTTGTTATTTTTTTAGAAAAAATATTTTTATTTTTATTTGTGTTTTTATCACTAATGTATTTAAAATATATAAATTTCACAACTATATTTAATTTATTTAAGGAACTCATGAATTAACTTAACATTGATGAAGATCACATTTCATAATTATAGTAGTTCTATAACTAAAAAAAAAAAAAAATTGTAATCATCTACTTACGTGGGACAAAAGAAAGTAAAGGTTTTCTCAATAAAAAGAAAAACTATAAAGTAAAAAAATTATGTTTGACTTGAAAATTTGTAAGAATAAAAAAATGAAATAGTGATTATGGAGAGTGCCACACAAGATTTAATAATAATTTTTGATTAATTTTATAAAAATAACTTTTAAATTAAAAATATTATTATTAATTATACATTGTGGCTTATAAAAAAAATATAGTCAACCTTACAAATTTAAATTTAAAATTAGAATTTAGAAAAAATCATCTCCAAGAATTATTTTTTTTAAATATTTGTAAAAAAAAAAAAAAGAAAAAGAAAACTAGAATGATGAATATAAATAACGTCACATAGGATTTGATAATAACATTTTAATTGATTTTATACAAATAACTCAGATAAAAATATTATTAATTCTATAAAATAATAAAACTATTGTCAATGTGACTAATTTAAATTCAAAATTAAAATTTACAAAAATAACTATTACCGAACCTAATTAATATTCGATATTTTACAAATATTAAGAGTTGTTGTTATAATAGTAAATAATTTAATTATTATTTAAGCTTCTTTTATCAGTGTTTTTCTAATTCAACTCTATTTTTTATCTGTATTTTTAATTTAATTACTAATATTATTGAGCTATATAAATTTAACAACTATATCAACTTAATTGGGTAATAATGGGTGATTCCAAATTGATTTGTTTTCTAAGAAGTTATTAGTTTAATCGAGGGTTATTGCGATCATAATATTTTTCTCATGTATATTTATCACATAATTGCTTGTTGGCATGCACATCACATTTTTAATTTTTTTTTTTCCAAAGAACCCAAAATTCTAAATGTACATATATATTTTTTATTATTACTATATTATTATTATTATTTTTTTTTGGCTGGGGTTTCTAGTTGTCCTTTGATAAAAGGTTTCATTATTAGTCACAATTGCTTAAAAGCATGCTCCATTCATGGGAAATATGCAAAGCAAAGTGGGGCATTAAAACTAGTTTTAACAAATCCTCCGTTTTAAAGTAGGTTTAATGTCAAAGTACGATTTTAAGGTGCGAGCCCCACGATTTCCTGTACCGACAAACTAGGCCAAAGAAAATTTTAGAGAGCATTTGATGACACCATTAAATTCCTCATATGCCAAAATGATAACTTCGTCATTTGGTGATTCCCCAGAATGAACAATGTTGACACCAAGGGATCTCTTGCAAGTTCAGCCCGATTGTGGAATTACTGAACTGGTTCTGAGTAGTAATTTCCACTGCGCAATAACTTGGCTACTTAGAGTACGTTTGATGAGAATGATTTCCAGATCACACCAAAATGATCAAATTGTCCTCTTTCCTATCTTCATTTATTTCAGAGCGGCGATCAGATATTCGAGGTACGAGCTAAGAGAGTGGCTAGGTATGTCCGAGCTCAGTACTCGAGCTCGGTGGGCAAGTCCCAATCTAAAAACGATGCCCAGTCTATGTTGAAGGAGCCGATCTGGGTCTTCCTTTGGCTTGACCAGTTGATAAGAACAAGTAACCCAAGTAAAATTGGCCGACCTTGGATCTCCTATGTAACAGTCCCGCAATTCCCGCGTAACTGATAATATTAAATCCCCTCGGGGGTTACCAAAGGAAGATAAACGTAAATCTTATTGACAGCAAGGAATCAGCAAGAATCTCGGTTCCATTGATGATTCTAGCTATGATGAGAACTCCGTATAAATATTAAAAGGGACGACTCAACAACAGGCACCACACCGGTGTATCGAAGGGGTAAAATCGTACAAACTAGGCAGATCAACGTTCGGATCTCAGGTACAAAAAATCAGTACTATCAGTTGGCGCCGTCTGTGGGAACGACGATAGTTTCCGCTTTTCATGGTCCGAACTAGATCCGGCATTCAGACTACCCAAACTCAATCGTCATCAATGGAAGACCAAAATAGAGAAGATGACAGAATCAGTGCTATGGAGTGACAAGTCGCAGGTATGGCTACGACTTTGCAGGCGATTATGGATCGCATGGATCGGATGATACCTTATCCACCTCCCCCGCCGAATCACGATCCGCCGAATGGTCCTGGCAACGGTGGCGTGGTACATGATAACGGCGACGAAGGGTTAGTCGGGGAAAACGATGGACGACCAGGCCCAGTTCGATGGGATGTGACCGCCACTGAAGACGGAGCCCATAGCGAGACGGTGTTACGGCATGGCGTTGCGGAGCAAGCCCGGACAGATAATGATGAGATCATAGAGCAACGGATTAGGGCGATGCAGGCTCAGATCGATGGAGCCATGGCCGCGGTACAAAATCCCAACACAATAGAAGATCTTATGGATAGAACGGGTACCCGTTCACTTCGGCGGTGATGGAGTGTCCTCTACCTTCCAAGTTAAAGATGCCTACAGTAGAGACTTACGATGTTCTCAGGATCCCTTGGACCATCTGGATACTTATAACTCCGCCATGCATCTTCATGCAGTACCGGACAAGATCAAATGCCGAGCCTTCTCCATCACATTGAAGGGCCCTGCACGCGTTTGGTTCAACAAAATCAAGCCTGGTTCCATCAGTAATTTTAAACAACTTAGCAAGTTATTTGCATCCCATTTTATTGGCGGATAGAGGAGGAGGAAGTCAACCAGCCATTTATTAACAATCAGACAAGGGAAGGATGAATCCCTGAAGGACTACGTTAATAATTTCAGTCGAGAGATGCTGGAGATTAACGAAGTTGATGAAAATGTGGCTCTTACGGTGTTTATGAACGGCCTCAAGTCAGGCTGCTTTGCTTTCTCGTTCGCAAAGAACCCTCCAGCCGCCATGGCAAACCTTATGGCCAAGGCACAGAAGCACATGAATGCCGAAGACGCAATGAAGGCTCGACGAGACACAGAGATGAATCCCCGCCAGGAATGAAAAAGACCGATCGAAACGAGAAACGATCGGGAACAGAAGATACAAAGGTCTTCCGAGCCGATCTAGAGACAAGAGAGATCGGCCCAATAGATCAACGTGAGATATCACTCCTCTGAATTTGCGCTTGGAGCATGTGTTTCACGCTATAAAAGATGTCCTCGAGTTCCGATGGCCGAAGGAGTTGAGGGCCCCATCAGAGTCCAGAGACAGAGCCAAATACTGCCTATACCACCGAGATCATGGGCATGACGTAGAAGACTGCTTTGATCTGAAGAGGCTAGTGGAAAATCTGATTCGAAAGGGCAAGTACAACGGGTTTGTGGTAGGTCGGCCGCAAGACAGAAGAGAGGCACGTAGGAGCCCGGCTCGAAGGAGTCCACCTAAGAGAAGTCCTGTAAGAAGACAAGTAGCCCAATAGCCATTGGGAGAGATCAGAATGATCTTCGGAGGATTTGTGGGAGGAGGCGAGACCTCCTCTGCTAGGAAGAAGTATGTTAAGGCAATAAGGGAAAATGAAGTGATGGGAGTGGAACAACCGGTCAAGAAGAAAAAGGTGGGAGACGTGCCGATCACTTTCACAGAAGAAGAGGCTTTGGAACTGTCTCACCCCCATGATGATCCGTTAGTCATCTCAGCCGTCATAGCAAACTTTCAAATTTGGAGGATATTGGTTGACAGTGGCAGTTCAACAGACATCCTTTATTGGAAAGCGTTTGAAAAGATGAGTATTGGAAAGGAGAAGTTACACCTGGTCATCTCACCGTTGATAGGGTTTGCGGGGGATCGCGTGGAACCGATCAGTTCCATTACTCTCCCGGTCACTCTGGGAACTGAACCGAGTCAAGCCACCAAGATGGTGAATTTCTGGTGGTCGACTGTCCATCCGTATACAACGCCATATTGGGAAGAGGATCGCTGAACCAATTCAGGGCGGTAGCATCAACTTACCATCTCCTACTCAAATTCCCCACTGAGCGTGGGATTGGGATGACCAAAGGGAATCAGAGAGCGGCCAGAGAATATTACGCCTTGTCTATCAAAGACACATGTCACGAGACCTTGATAATCGAGGAGCTAGAAGTGAGAGATGAGGAAGAAGTTAGAAGGGGAGAACCTGGAGACGACTTGAAGGAGGTCATGATCGGAGGTCAAGACCTCAGTAAGACTCTGAGGATAGGAGCTTCTACCTCGCCCTCCCAGAAGGAAGAGTTCACTCAGTTTCTGGTGAAGAATTCCGATGTTTTTGCTTGGTCCCACAAGGACATGCTAGGAATAGACGCTAAGGTAATGGTCCACCATTTTTACATCTTCCCTGGAGCTCGGCCGGTCAAGCAAAAGCAAAGAACCTTTGCTCAAGAACGAAATGAAGCCGTAACAGAAGAAGTGGAAAAACTGCTGAGGGCTAATTTTATCAAAGAAGTGCACTACCCAGCTTGGCTCTCAAATGTGGTGATGGTCAAAAAGTCTAACGGGAGGTGGAAAATGTGTGTGGACTTCACGGATTTGAATAAAGCCTGCCCCAAGAATAGCTTCCCGCTACCTTCGATCTACCTGCTCGTCAATTCAACCGCAAAAAATCAGGTATTATCTTTTATGGATGTCTTTTCAGGTTATAATCAGATCAAAATGGCCGAGCAAGACCGAGAGCACACAGCCTTCATTACCGATCGCGGCCTATATTGCTATGAGGTTATGCCGTTCAGCTTGAAGAATGCCGGGGCTACCTACCAACGCCTAGTCAACTTGATGTTTAGATCACAGATTGGCCGTAACGTGGAGATTTATATGGATGATATGCTAGTAAAGAACAGACAGACAGAAGACCATTTGGCTGATCTCGAGGAGACCTTCAACACGCTTAGGAAATTCCAGATGAAACTGAATCTGGTCAAATGTGCATTCGGAGTAGCCTCGGAAAAATTCTTAGGGTTCATGGTCTCTAATCGAGGCATAGAGGCAAACCCAGAAAAGATCCAAGCAATCTTCGAGATGCACTCCCCGTGAACCACCAAAGAGGTACAGAGGCTCGCCGGGCGAATCATCGCTCTCAACCGGTTCATCTCAAGATCTTCAGACAAATGCCTCCATTTTTCAAGACCTTAAGAAAAGCTTTCGAATAGAGCGACGAGTGTGAAGAGGCTTTTCAACAGATGAAGCACTACCTCAGAGCTGTCCCCTTGCTCAGCCGAACCATCCTAGGGGAGCAGCTCTACCTTTATCTAGCAGCCCCATCGACAGCTGTCAGCTCGGCCCTGGTAAAAGAGGAGGAAGGGACACAGAAACCGGTTTATTACACTAGCCGAGCCCTGAGGAGAGCAGAGCAACGCTATCCAAAGATGGAGCTGCTCGTTTTTACCCTGGTGGTATCAGCTCGACAACTCAGAGCATACTTCCAAGCTCATACCATTGTGGTTTTGATCGATCAGCCCTTGAAAAGTGTCTTTCAGAAGCCCAAAACTTCAGGTCGATTGGTTAAGTGGTCGATCGAGCTCAGCCAGTTTGACATACAATACAGGCCGAGGCTCGTGATAAAAGGACAGGCAGTGGCCGACTTCATTGCTGAATTCACTGATGTCGACACCCCTCAGGACAATACCTCGAATTAAGTTTGGTCGTTAAATGTGGACGGATCATCCACTCAGGAGACAGATGGAGCCGGAATGGTACTAGTTTCCCCTGAGGGATATAAGGTGGAATACGCCCTTCGATTCGGCTTCCCAGTCTCGAACAACGAAGCCGAATACGAGGCTTTACTAGCAGGGCTCCGAATAGCACGAACAATGGAAGCAAACCATGTCGTGGTGCGAAGTGACTCCCAGCTGGTGGTGGAGCAGGTTCAGGGGGAGTACAGGGCAAAAGAGGAAAACATGATAAAGTATTGCCAGTTGGCCAAAAATTTGGTCAAGAGATTTTCATCGGTCAAGATTAAACGAGTCCCTAGAGCAGAGAATGAAGAGGCTGATTGACTAGCAAGAATCATTTCCTCTAAGGAAGAAAGTCCTGACGTACCAATGGAAGTTCTAGATTCTCCGTGCATCCAAGGGAATGAGATTCAACAGATCAAGATGGAGATTGCATGGGCCAAGCCAATCCGAGACTACCTTGAGCAAGGCACCATTCCCAATGACCACAATGAGCGAAGAAGAATCCAATACCGAGCTCCCAAGTACGTCTTAATTGACCAGATCCTATATAGGCGGGGATACACAATGCCCTTACTCCGATGTGTGAAAGAGCAAAAAGCCAATTATGTTCTGAGAGAGATCCATGAAGGGATCCGTGGGAACCATTCAGGCTGGAAGATGCTAACCAAGAAGGCCCTACGAGTAGCTATTATTGGCCGACCATGGAGATAGAAGCTCGTAAACTGGTTAGAAAATGCGACAAGTGTCAAAGGTTCACCAACATTCCCAGATTACCAGCTCAAGAACTAACTTCCATCCAGAGTCCTTGGCCCTTTGCCCAGTGGGAAATTGATATTGTCGGGCCCCTTCCCGTAGGGAAAGGTCAGAGAAAGTTCGCAGTAATGGTCATCGATTACTTCACCAAGTGGGTCGAAGCTGAAGCATTATCGCGCATAACAGAACTGAACATGAAAAAGTTCTTGTGAGAAGGAATAGTGTGTAGATTTGGGATTCTCCGAACCATTGTGACCGATAATGGAAAGCAGTTCGAGGGACGACGTTCAACGAACTTTATGATCAGCTTGGCATTAGCCACCATTATTCATCGCCCGAGCATCCCCAGGCTAATAGACAAGTCGAAGTAGCTAACAGATCGCTCCTGAAGATTATCAAAACCAGGCTAGAAAAAGCAAAAGGGGCATGGGCGGATGAACTTCCGAGCATATTATGGGCTTATCGGACCACCGAGAGAACTCCTACTGGACATTCCCCAATTTCTCTCGCCTTTGGTATGGAAGCTATCATCCCAGTTGAGGTCGGTCTACTTTTCGCCAGACTCCAGTTTCACAACCCGAACTCAAACAAAGAATCACTAGAGGTAGATTTGGATTTGTTGGAAGAAAAAAGACTACATGTTGCAGTTCACGTCGCTGCTTACCAGTGGAGGATGAGAAATTATCATAAAAAGAGAGTCGAACTTTCACGGTCGGCGACCTCGTGCTCAAACAGGTAAAACAATCTACAAAGGATGCTAGGGAAGGCAAGCTCGGACCAAACTAGAAAGGGCCATATGTGATCGTTTCATACAAACGGGAGGGAACATACTGGCTCAAGGATTGCCCTGGAAAAAGGCTGCCCCATTCGTGGCACGCAAAGCATCTGAAGCTTTATCATGCTTAGAATTTACTTACCCTGAACCATGTGTTCATTCTCTTTTATGAAGTCGACGTTTATTCATTATTTCTTATAAAGATTTTCTGAGAAACTTGCTTGTTATGAATGGCTTGATAACAGGAACTCTGCTCGCTAGGACAAGAAAGCCTAAGGGACAGCTCGACAGATCGGTCGGTCCACCTTCGACCGACCGTCGGAAGAACTCTGCCCGCTAGGCCTAAGAGCCTAAGGGGACAGCTCGACTAATCGGTTGATCAACTCTCAGCCGATCGATGGAGGAACTCTGCCTGCTAGGCTAAGAGCCTAAAAGGGCAGCTAGATAGATCGGTCGGTCAACCCTCGACCAACCGACGGAGGAACTCTGCCTGCTAGACTAAGAGCCTAAAGGGGCAGTTCGACAGATCGGTTGGTCTACCCTCGGCCGACCGACGGAGGAACTCTACCTGCTAGGCCAAAAGCCTAAGGGGGCAGCTCGACAAATCGATCTGTCAACTCTCGGCTGACCGACGGAGGAACTCTGCCCGCTAGGCCAAGTGAGCCTACGAGGCAGCTTGACAGATCAGTCGATAAACCCTCGACCGACCAGCAGAAGAACTTTGCCCGCTAAGCCAAGAGAGCCTAAGGGGCAGCACGACAAATCGGTCAGTCAACCCTTGGTAAATCGATGGATTAATGTTGCCCGCTATATCAAGTGAGTCGAAGGAACAGCCCAACAGCTTGGTCGTGTTCCAACTTCAGAAACTTAAAAGTTCGAAACTGACCGACCGACAGAGGAAATACCCGACTCGGTCATACGAACAAAGGTCGACCAGTTGAATCGTTAAAAAGGACGACCTGTGCTCAAGAAGTCGATTGGTTGAGGCTACTAAACGAACCTATGACAAGCTACCTTTGGACCCAGGTAAGCTCATGCTAATATGAGTTTTATTTAATACCGAGCTAAAGTTGAGCTCGTACTTTCTTAAAATTACGAGTTTTTGATGATCTAAAATTAGTCGTCCTACAATACTGCTTTGTAAATGAACTCATACTTGCTTAAAGTATTAGCTCTAGGATCCAGTGGTTTTTGAATAACTTTCCCACTTCTCAAAGTAGTGACGGATTGCACTTGTTTATGTGAGATATCACCTAAGGTGGATGACTCAGCATTATGCACCTGACCTTTTGGATTTGGGAAAGTTTGTGCAGGGAGTTTACCACTTTAAGTGGTCCTCATGGCCTATTTTATACGCTCAATGACTCGCAATAGTCACACCTTAAAAATTCAACATTACAATTAATTTCTTCATCTACCTAGATGATGTAGATCGAAGGCATTATGCATCTCTACTTCACTCTCCCATAGGTATGCTCATGTAGAAGACCTAGGTAATTCACTCTCCTTATGCCTAAGTAACTTCTTAAGGTATGCTCATGTAAAGAGGCTAAATGTGGGTGCCTGGGATCCTTATAAAGACTCTTAGGATAGCCAAAGCCTGGACCCATAAAGAGCCTTAGGGCCTTAGACAAACGAACTATGCTTCGAGGATTAAAGAAATCCCAAAACAAGATCCCTGACACACTTGAATTCACCCTTCATCCGCTAAAGAATTGCAAGCACAAAGCAATCCCTAACACTTGTGCCATCAAACTAGCCGTGAACCATTCAGCAGGATCATGAACTGAAAGCACGAATAAGGAAAAGTCGAGGATCCGTTAGTACCCTGAAGCCTTAGAGAACCAGCCCTGTCACCTCAGGAAACGTCGAGGATTAGCTAATATGAAATATTTTTATTTTGGATAAATACAATGTCTTCTATATGTGAATTTCTATTATATGTTTAATTTATCCTATGACTGTGGGATGTATTTAATAAAAGATTTGAAATTCTAACATTATATTATTATTATACTTTGACAGTAATTGACCTACCCAACTGGCATAAAATTACTCTTAGATTATGTTTGGTACCTGAGAATGTAATACGTGTGGAAATGAATGGAATGCTCATTCTGACACTTTGTTTGGTTGCCAACATAAAAATAATGGAAATAACATAGACATTTGAAATTCATAATTTGATTGCATTTTTTAAATATAATGAAATAAGATCAAATATAATTAAAACTACTAAGATTATAATTTTTTTAAGAACTATAAAAATAAACTTTATTTTTGAATCATGAAGTTGAGGTGGAAAAAAAGTCCCAGAGGTAAAATTGTCATTTTATAATTTGAACTAGAATTGGGCCAAAAATTTTTTTTCTATTAAGAAACATATTAATAAATAATTTTTAGCCTTTCGAAATGCTAGAATATAAATTTTGGCTAAAAAACAAGCCCAGAAACAAAATAATCACTTTATAATCTGAATTCAAATCCGCTAAAATTTGTTTAACTACTAAGAAATAGGCAAGAATATTTTTTTAGTTTTTTGGATAGCTTAGAATGCAACTTTGGACAAAAATAGCTTGGGTAAAATCGTTATTTTCTAACCTAAGTTCAGATTGGATCAAAATTTGCTTAGTTATTATATAATGCGAATGAATATTTTTACTAACCTTTTGAAAACCTGAGATACAAAATTGAAAAAAAAAAAAAAAAAACCTATGTGTCGTATTTTAAATAGAATCTCAATAAAATTTTTCACTCACAAAAAAAAAATAATAATAATAATAGAAGTTCTAAATGAAGAGTTATAGTATTTTAAATAGAATCTCGATTTTAACAATCTTAACTTTAAGATTATGGACCAAGATTACATTATGTAATTCCAGTGTCCAAACACCAATATTGTAATATATATAGCTACTATACTCTAAAGGCAGAATCCGGTATAACATATTCTATTTTTAAACATGTGCTATTTTAAGAGTACCTTAAAAATAATGGGAAATAACATTTTACATTTTTATGAAAATTAAATACATAAAATTTAAACAAATGGTTCATATTTTGAAAACTTAAAAGAAATATTTCCAATAAGAAACTAAAAGAAATATATTCATAGAATTTCTATATTCACTTTGAAAAAAAAATCTTAAAATACCATTTATTTCTTATTTTCTACTACATCTCTCTCCTTATGTTGCACTTCAAGTCCCCATGACTTAGGGACGTGAACTAATCACATGCAACCACAAAAACCGCAGCCACCATGTTCCATAATCAGAGTCATGAAATATAATTTGTAGCAAAACTAAGACTAAGTGCCCAAAACTACAATAAATATATATAGTTGTAGTTACTAGTTCATGTCAAGCCCTGAATCCTCGGGATCCAGGGACATGACCTAAATTTTGTAAACGTCCACAATCACATTACTCTATCCCATACAACAAAGCTATATAGTAACTTAGAGCAAGGTAAATAAGAAATACCAATATTATAAAAAAAAAAAAACCAATCACTGGTTGTGCATAGTGCATCAAAATAAAATATAATGGGCTCACTCTGTAATGATCTGCATCTTCACAATATAATATTTTTCGCTTTGAACTTGGTTACGTAGAGGGTGAGGACATCTTAAGAAATCACAAATGCTGGTAATGCTCCCACTTAAGCATTTGTAACCCTAGAATTCCAACGTAATCTAGTGCCTTTATGACTTTGCTCTTGCTCAAGTGAGGTTAATCCTGAAATTCCAATGTAATCTAGTAATTTCACGGTTTCAAAATGCGCTGTACTTTGCAGATGTTGAATATTACATATGCACTACTTGCATCCTCTACCAATGTGATGTGAGACAAAAACATTACTTCTTTACTTCATTGCATGTTTTACTTTTTCCGTAGATAGAGTCCCTTATATGCAGGTCCTTTAAAGTCCTTGACACACTCGGTCATATAACCCAATTGAAGGAACAAAAAAATAACATATCAATCTATCTTACCACAAAGTTTCGAAGGAGTATTATACATAAACGCCTTACACTCAAGGCTCTAAAAGAATACAAAGTAATTGTGGGTACTCTAGATCCCCACAATAAAAGAAAACCTTGGTAATTCACCCTCACCGTGCCTTAGCACTCCTTAAGGCACGTTTTTGTAAAAGGGCTAAATGTGGGTGAATGGTAGCTATGGTCCTCATAAAGGATCTTGGGCTAACTCAAGCCTGGACCGCTAAAGAGCCATAGGGCCTTAGACTAACGAACCAACCTCCAAGGGTTAAGCAAATGCCAAAACAAAATTCTTGAGACACCTGAATTCGCCTTCCCATTGTTAAAGAATTGCGAGCATGAAGCAATCGCTAACACTTGGTGCCATCAAACTAGCCGGAAATCATTCTGGAGAATCTTGAACTGAATGCACGAATAAAGAAGTGTCAATAATCTACTAGTATCCTAACATCTCAAGGAACTAGCCTAGGCATGTCCCTTTCTTATCTATTTCCTGTCAATAAAGACCCAGAACTAGCCTAGGCATGTCCCTTTCTTATCTATTTCCTGTCAGTAAAGACCCAAAACTTTAGATCCAATCATTATATATATATATATCCTGTTTGTCTATCATTTATGCTAGTAATTTTCCCCTTACTTGCCATACATTAGAAAGCATTGGAGTCTCTTCCTCTTGGGTTTTCTTGTTATTCCTTTGCCCTCTTCTAGCGGCTACTTTGACTATATGGCACTAGTCTTCAACTTCCCAAACAAAAGGTTTCTGTCAAGATGATCTCGAGTCCACAAAGGGATTCCTCCACTCATGCCTCGACCGTACACATACTACTCCATTGGAAAAGAGTTGATCTTTGCCGTCATGGCCCCTTTGAAGACCAAGAACCTGTAATGTTTATACCAAATGAGCAACTGCAAAATGCAAAACTCTATATTAATGCAATAAGCATGTAATGTTTAAATATAAAATAGAAGATATTTCAAATACCTAACTAACAGTAAAATGATTTACTATAAACGTATAAAAAAATTTCCAATAAATATTGATAACATAAACAAAAAATAAAAATAAAAAGGTAGCAGACGACCAAGAATTTTTAAAATACCCCTAATTAATAGTAAAATTATTTGCTTTAAACTTTTTAAAAAACGTAATGCGAGTTGATTTTCTAGACAAAAAATGAAAATGTGAAATACTTGTCCAATTGTTAATAATTTAAAAAATTTTTCATATAAAGAGAATATTTAATATTCACATATTAAAAAAAATTAAATGCCTCTAATAATAATAAAATAATCTACGATGAATTTCTCAACAAAAAATAAATAAATAAATAAACTACATAAATTTCAAGAAAAATAAAAACATAACAGGAAATTAAATTGGTCCATTCCGTACCAACCCAACCCCTCAAGAGATTAGGATGGGTAGTTAGTTTGGTTTATCTCTCCCTCTTCCTGTGTCCTTTCCCCCTGTCTATGCCTCCCCATACCTCAGGCCCTCCCCTTCACTTTCTTTGTTTCCTCCCTCTTTAGTTTGTTGCGCCTCCTCCGCCTCCGACGCCGCCTGTCACCTTTACTCTGCCCCCCATCGCAAATTTGGCGACGGCCTTCGCGCCTCCTCCTCCTTCCATCTCTCTTTAGTCAACCCTAGCGATTTTCTCTAGGTATTTATACATGCATATCTATATATTTATACACATGCATATATATATATATACACACTAACCCTACTAGTGTGTGTCTTTGGCTTCAATTGGAGCTAATGTGCTTAATTATCAATGAATTAATTTTATTCTGAGGTATGTAATACCATCAATTGCTATATATCTGTTTAGATTAGGCGTTCCTTCTCCCTTTTGATTAGTGACAACGACCTTAACTAGAAGCAAGTTTAGCCTTCTAGGTTTCCACTGGAGACTCTAACAAGCAGGTATTTCAATTCACACAATCGTTGTGTTGGTATTTATGGATTTAAAATAAAGACATTTTGTGCTAATTATTTAGGAAGAATTATTCTGATATAATTTTGTTAGTTTAGATAAGGATTTTATTGTGGATTTAAGCATTTTAGCGTGATGATTTTACGGGAGATTTGAAATCATAAAAAAATGAAGTTATTTCAAATCTTTTGTAAGAGTGGTTCCACCAATTCAGAAAGTAGCGACACCGCTGTAAAATAACACTTGCTACAGCAGCTCTCCATGTCCTGTAGCTTTTTATTATTTTATTTTATTTTTATTTTCTTGTTTGTTCTATTTTCTCTTTATATGGTTCAACGTTGTTTCAAATATTAATTTATTTTTTGATAACTATTATCTTGACATCGTTAATTTTTTAATGCATTATTTCAATAATAAATACCGACTACAGTATAATTTATAAGTAGATTACTACTATTATAGTTTTTAAAATATTATTATAACATAAATTTATATTGTTGTAGAGAATAAAAAATTGCAGAGATTAATAGTTAATGTGTAGAGTTTGTTTGTAGAGAAGCTGATATAGAGTATTATTAGATAGAGTATGTGAAATAGAAAAAAATGTTCTTTTTATTGGATTTTATAGAATCTGATA
>QLOD02000013.1:7524579-7537324 GCA_003260245.2 Sideroxylon spinosum | reverse complement strand
TGCTTCTGTTTTCATCTGTTTTTCAGAAAAAGGATTTGTTGTTGCACTTTTAATTTAGATATTTATAGTGGACAGATGCCTGTCCTGTTGCTTGAATGTTCATTATTGATCAATTAGCTTTTACATTGATATTTCATGATACATGTGGTTCTCGACTTCGTTGGTGTTAGATTGCATATTATCACAAGTCAGAGAGACATAAAGTAAAATTATTGTAAGAGGTGGTTTATTGACCTTGTTCGGCAATAAAAACTGTTGCCGAAAGTGCTCGTCATATCCACAGAAGCGTGATTGACCAACCTGAAAAGGAGAGAAAGTTAAGAGAAGAGGCCGAGGAGAGTCCCCGACTACGGTCTCTCCGATGCTTAAGTCAAAAAGAGCTATATTAATCAGAATTCAAACTGGCAGTATTTCGTGGACAAAAATTAAGCGTACTTGGAGAACGTTGCCTTTTCTTCTATTTATAGTCCGAAGATAGTAATATCTTAATTGCCAATAATTAGAAATATGATGATTGCTTTTCCATTGGAGGAGGATTTGCTTTCCATAAATATGTGCCGGCATTAAATGCCGCCTCATTTTTATTAAATGATTGTCATGTGGTATTAAATGCGTGTGAGAGGAAAAGGAAGGATTGTATGCAATATGACCTTTAAATTCTGTACAAATGTCCCATCTGATTGTCACTTGTCAGATGTGGCACCCTATTACGTAATGACTAATCACAAGCAAGCTAATAGATTTAAATATAATTATTCAGACAACCCCCTTCCCTTGTTATGTGCATTCTGTTCGGGGAAAAGTCTTCCGAGCACAATAGGATGAAGGCATGATGCTCGGGAACAGATGCCACGTGTCGTATGCATTTTTTGCACCAACAGACCTATTTTTGTCATCCTTTCGATATTATTTGTGTTTCACTCAAACATACATTGTGCAATATCTTGTAGCTTTCTGTCCAAAATGCCCCTTAACTTGTAGTTTGCGCATGCAGGTCTGAAGAGGAAGTGTCCAAGATAGTCAAATCTTGTAACAATTATAAGGTTTAACCTCTTGCTGAAGATTGTCTGACTCATTTTTCTTTCAATTGTTTTTATTGCTTTTCATTTGGATAAGCTCTATTTAATTCACTGAGTTTTGGGCTCTTGTGTTGTTTAAACTTGTAACTATGGTTTGCATGCATTTGGTCCACGAATCCAAAACGAAAGCGAGAAGAGAATCGAATATAACGATCCAATTCAATTGCTTGTTTCAATTAACATATTATCTGTAAATAATTTTGGGCCTTTTAAGCAAGTTGTAAACTACCTTATTTTTTTTTATAGAGCTTTTCTTTTCTTTTCTTTTTCTTTTTCTTTTTAAATTTTGCTGGTTTAATTTGATGAGCAGGTCCCTATTGTACCCTATGGTGGAGCCACATCACTTGAGGGTCATACCTTATCACCTCAGGGAGGCATTTGCATTGACATGACTTTGATGAAAGTATGATCTTTTTTCTTTTTGTTGCAAATCATGTCACATGACCGTAAGGTCCTTTTATCAAATAAATTTAGTGTGTTGAGATTCATTAAAACCTTGTGTTTGTTTCATTTTTCTAGTTTTATTTAATCAAAACATAGTTTGTAGACATGTTTGGTGTCAGAACCAAGTTATTTTGAATAATTTGTCTTTGATATATTCTAGCCTTCTGTTGATATGCTGTGTAGTTTATGTCACTCATGTTTCACTAGGCCCATTGAAGCCCCATTTATACATTTTGGCTCAATGTTGGTTGAAATCTGCGCAAAATTGGATTCTCGTATGTGAAATTGTGAGGACAATAACACTCTAGCACAAATATCTTTTCTATACACTATGGGCCGGTCTTCGTGACAAAATAGTGCATGTGGATTTAATTTTAAAAAGTGAAAAAGAGTGAAACATTCTGGATTTAATCTCTTATTCTCAATCCTCAAATGGCCTGTAAAGAGAAACTTTTCGTAAAATTCCAATATGAATTAAAATCTTATATATTATACTGAAATATTAAATCAAGGGTCTAGGAGTAGGAGACTGATCCCCTTTTGTCTTTCTTGGGTGGTATGGGTGGAGAGAATTAGGAGAAATTTTCAAGATATAGAGAATTATTTTGTGTAAAGTGGAATGCATTTTTTTGTCTCTTTTGTATACCTGGATGTCCGAGGGTAGGGACCCGAAGATACATAGTTTCCTACACATAATTGAACAGATGGATATTTACTGACTTTCAGAGTTAGTGTGTCTTTTTGGTACTCGGGAGACATCCCCTTGATGTTATTTACTATAATTTTTACTTATCAAAAGAAAGGGTTGAGCCAACTGGTGCAATTTACAAGCCAACATATGTTGACCTTTTGCCATTGGTGGACTTATTATAGTTCATTGTACATTACTTGGAATACAGTCTGAGACAAGTCTAGTGGAAGGCAACATAGCCATGGTATGGAGTTACTTGTGAGTAAAAATGTCAAAACATCATTCATTGGACTACCTCTAGCATTCAAGCAACAAGATATTGTTTATTTTCCACGAAACCAATGAAAAGTTTTCATTAACTAAGATATAGTACTGGAAATTAATTTTAATATTTTCATTTGAAATATACTAAAATACATCAAAATAAGGCCTATCCTAATATACTAAAATAGTAAGTTGTTTAATCAATTCATTATTAAGCTTTGATACATTTAGATATATTTTAATATGTACATCGAAATATCTTTATGCATTTTCATATTTTTGTGTTGTTTTTGAAATGTTCTGGAAACATTATTTTTAACTGAAATATCAAAACAAAATTTGATTCTTCCTTGTGCTATCCTTTGCTATTACTTACTCTCTCTCTCTCTCTCTTTTTGGTAGAGAGTCAAATCACTTCATGTTGAGGATATGGATGTGGTTGTTGAGCCCGGGATTGGATGGATGGAGCTTAATGAATACTTGGAGCCTTATGGACTATTTTTCCCTCTTGATCCTGGTCGGGTTTTTTTTTTATTTTTTTATTATGTGTTTTTGGTTTCATGTTTATTCTTTACTTGTTCACTGTCACAAAATATTCCTGATCTATTTTATGCTTCTGGGTGAGATATCGATTGGAAACAACTTAACTACCATGAGAAATATGTTATTTAACATGAAAAACACATTAGGATCAAGTAAGTTTCAAACATGGAAAATGATATATTCATGGATATGAAGTTATACAAGGGGTGTTAAATTGTTAGTTGCGATGTTACCTTGTAGAAACAGGATAAATTAAGGAGAACTTCCACACGTCTAACTAGGTTTATGTGTGTCAATTTATATATATACAAAGATGACTGTACACATTCAAAGGATATATTAGAGAAGCCCAACCATACATAAGAGTAGGGGTCTCAGCCTTACAACTCAGGTATTAAGGTAAGGAAAATCCATCTCTTATATGGGACAAGTAAATTTTACTTTGGGTCGATGTGGAACAACATATAACAGCCTTCCTCATGCTGGCTCGCATGGACATAAACTCAGTATGGACTATGGTGAGATCTAGTTGAAAACCCGCTCTGATACCATGTAGAAACTGGATAAATTAAGGAGAACTTCCACACACCCAATTGGGTTTATGTGTGTCAATTTATACCAGTACAAAGATGATTGTACATGTTCAGAGGGTGACTGTACACATCCTAAATAGTCTAGATACATCCTATACATTAATACTATACATTAACATACCTAAATGATCAAGCCGTTTGAAAGAGGGTAGCATTACTATTTGTAATTATTATTTTTTTCTATTTAACACCCACCTTCTCATGTGTGCCCGTACTCACTTTTTTGATGGTTCCAAACACATGTAACCAGTGACTATTGAATTGGTGGTGAGGTTTGAACGCAAGACCTTGACCAACTTTGATACACACGTTAAAAACTAGTAGCCACCATCTTATTTAAAAGTTTAAGCTGTTAGAAAGGGGCAAATTTATCATATATATATATATATATTATTTACTTTTAACAAGTTTAATACGATAAATTGAAGTAGCTGGCTCGGTGGATGGTAAAGTTAATTTGCAGTGAATAATTTATAACTGGTTTTTGATACAGTTAATGCTCCAGGTAGATATTTTGTCAAGTTTTGTATTGAAATGTTATTACTTATAAAAATTTATGACTTGCAGGCCCCGGAGCAACCATTGGGGGTATGTGTGGCACACGCTGTTCTGGTTCTTTAGCAGTGAGGTTGGTCTAATGACTTATTAGTATAGTGCTTCAATTTGACTTACTATTGACATCATTGCCAATGATTTTGCTACCGAAAGGAAAAATTTTGGTTCTTTAAAATTTTAAATCGCAGTGCCTTTTTACGTTCATAACTTTTACCAGGTAAGTTTTTTATGCCTAAAAATAATACAGTTATTTGGGAAATAATTTATAATATGATCCTCAAAAGAAAAATAGGAGAAAGATAAAAAAAAATAAACACACGTAATAGCAATGATGATTCGGGAAGATTCATAAAACTAAAAATAACTCTAGCTTGTGTGTTTTGTTGAATTCAGTAGACAAAAAATTTCACTTGCATGCAATTATAGTCATGTGTTGATTGCTACCTATATAAATCAAGCAAAGTTAACACTTTGATTCATGTAAACAAAATAAATATACAATCAGCAAAGAAACTAACTCTCCATGGGCAAGAATAAGGGAATGGGAAGTTGTCACGGCCCTAACCTTGTAGTCCGGGACAGATGACATGGGAATATGGGTACTAAACAAAATAAATAAAAACCTAGTCCAATGTCAAGTCATAATAAATAATAATAACTAGATCGTCTAACATCGTCCCTCATTCCCATATTAAAATAATAAAGATGACATCATCAAATTTAAGATCCAACGTTACACCCCAGTGATATAATTCTAGACTTACACAACCATAATAACATCATCATAATACAATCTTAGAAATGACATAAGTTTGGGACCCATATTTCGGGTCGCACAAATAGAAGTATAGTCATCCAATGATAAAAGAAATAACATTAGGTAATATCTATCAGTCTCATCTTAACCCCGAGTGACTAGTCCTTGGCATCGTAAGGTCACCTAAAATAAGGATAGGGTGAGCACCACTGCCCAGTAGGTAGGACCATTCAATTGTGCATGAGTGTACAATAATCAAACACATAATATAACAATATCAACGAAATATAACATAATAATGCAAGTGTAATGCAATGGCCAATGCATTTTCGAATCTCCATTTACTCTCAGCTTTATCTTGGGACGGGTTTCACTTAGTAAAACATACGGGATCACCAACTGCATCGTTTACATCTACGGCGAACATTTATCTCATTATATATTACAAGTGGGGAACTAAGTTACACCTTCACAGGTGTAAGACTAAGGGAAATTGAGTCACACCCGTGGCCCTTCTGCTAGGGATGGTTGCACCTCTAGTTAGGCATTTGTTTGTCTCAAGAAAGGTCTGGTTGCAATCCAGAGAAAATCTTGATATATAAAATCTCATGATTAATGTAACAACTCCAATGACTGATCTTTAGTCATACATATTAACCGGGAATCATCTGGTAGTTTCAAAATCTCATTTTAATATTTTTCTTAAAATCAAGGATCCCATCCATATAAATGATCTTGTGCCTCAACACGTCAACAATATCAATATGGCACACTTGGCTAATCAACAATCATAATATCAAACCGAATTATGCAACTCCAGCCACGTGCATATGATATGCTCAATCATGTAAATAAATGACATCTCGTTATAACATTGCATTCCTATTAGGCCTGATGATGATTTAGAGCTCATTTAATCTTTTAAAAATTAATAATCAATGGTTCTGAGCACCAACGATGTTTTAAAAATCCAAAATTCACATTTTTTAGAAACCCAGCCAAACTATCGTTTGGACGCACGTTCAAACGAGAATCCAAACGTGACGTTTGAACGTCCATCTGAATGATACTACCCAAAACCCTATTTCTGGGTTCATTTTCAGTAGAACCCTCGAACCAAAACTAATTCAAATCATCCATCCAAGCCACAAGCTCAACAATCAATCACTTATGAGACATCTCAACGACATGTTTATCTATTATTAAATTTAACAATAATTTAAAGCAATGCAAGATTTCAACATATATATGTGTATAGACACATCCATATATACATATATATATATATACATCAAAACAAATCAACCAAAACTCAACCAAATCAAGCATATAATATACCAAACTCATGCCAACAACACATAGAAGCATGTATGCATGCCCGACCTACCTCAAATCCAAAGAAAGAAGAAAAAGGAAAAATTCCGAGTTAGGTTTTCAAACTTCTAAAAGTTATATCTTTTACCTTGGGTCAAATCATCAAAAATCATCACCACCATAGTGATCGTGGTGTCAAATACTTCTTGATCCAATGGGTTACCCTATATATATCTCTTTCTCTCATGCAGTTGTTCTGGAAGAGCAGAGAGAAAGAGCAGGAAAAGAAAAAAGAAAAAGAGGAAAGAAGAAAGAACAGAAAAAGAAGACCCAGTTGTCCAACCCACTACCTAGATCCAACCTTAGATCTAAATGTTTAATTGATCCAAAATCTCAAATAAAAACCTAAATTAAAATACCAAGTGTTATAGGATTGAGCTTGAAAGTGGCATTTTTTACTTGGTGCATGATACATTAGAGGATATTGACTATGGATAATCTTCAGAGAAGAGGTCTTTCTTTTGCTATTATGTGTTCCTTTGGCAAGTTTAAGGTGGAATTGATCAGCCATTTATTCATACATCATAAATGGACCAGAAAACTACGAAGTCTACCCTTGTCCAGATTTGAGGTTCACCAGGCTTTTGTGGAAGATCCAAAATGGTTAGTTTGTTCGTGCTGGGGCATCAAGTTAAGAAAGAATCAAATAAAGGCATGGGACATAGCTCTTTTATGTCTTTTGTGGTTGGTGTGAAGAGAAAGGGATCATAGGATTTTTCAAGACGAGTAGATGTTATACAAAATCAAAAGTGTTTTACGGCTGGGTATGCGGGGTTGTAGATTTGGATATAGAGTCCTTTTTGAGTTTGTTGAGGAGTCTTTTTGTACCGCTATTTTTTGGACGCTTTCTTTGTTCTTTAATAAAATTCTTTTTGTTTATTAAAAAAAAGATTGTCAGTTGTCATCTCACATAAAAGCTCAAAGTATTAGAGATAGGGGTAATATTATTAATATTATTTACACTCTTTCGTATGACTAGACTTTTTTAAATGGGCCAAACACAGATAATTATTGACTATTGGATTAATGTTGAGGATTGAACTCATGATTATTTTTGTTTTGGTTGATAAACTATTAGCCAACATCTCATTTAAAATATCAAATTGTTAGAGAAGGTTAACTTTCTCACGGATATTATTATATATGCTCCACAGTGACCACCAAGTAAAGTCACATGTCATGACCGTTTTTGATTAACATGATTACTAATAGTTTTTTTTCTTTTCTGATCGGGGTAAGGGGTTCCTGTAGTATTGACTTGGATTGATCAAAAGTTCTATTTCAATATTATAGACCTGATCTTTGACAACCTCTCACTAGCATTATGTCATAACTTTTTGGATCCATTCCATTTTTTATTTTTATTGTTTATGTTTTTATTATTATTAATCCTGAGTGCTATTGGTTGGAATTCCACCAACTGGAATAAAAGGTGGACCTGAAACGGACTTGAATCAAGGTTGAACATACGTAAGACCAAATTTTATGTTGATTTCTTCAAATTTCAACAAGCAAGGCCCAAAATCCATGAAGACCAATATTTTATTTTCTTTCTTTTTGATTGACTCATTTTTATATAGAGTTTCTGATGTAAATAGTAAAAATAGTTTGATTTCAATTTATTCTATTTTAGAAAATAACTACTTTATGTAAATTTCTTTTGGTTTCTTAATGACTACTCTATTTAGTATAATTTTCCATATAAAACTTTGACGTGAAAAATTAGAATTTGGATTTATTAATTAATTGGATTTGGATAATTGATTTTGTTTTTAACATGCAGGTATGGAACCATGCGTGATAATGTTATCAATTTGAAGGTACATTGTTACTTCTTCTTACGTTCAATTTAGATGTTGGATGATATATTTAATATATTACTCTGCTTACAGGTTGTTCTAGCCAATGGAGATATAGTCAAGACAGGATCTCGTGCTCGAAAAAGTGCTGCAGGGTTTGGTCTTTGGTTTCTTTAGTTTTTGTTAATTGAGTTAATATTTATTTTTTGTTGCTTATAAATAATTTAATTATTTTCGGCTAGGCTACCCTGTTAACATTTGAATTTACATGAGTTAGGTATGATTTGACACGCTTAATGATTGGAAGTGAAGGAACTTTAGGTGTGATAACAGAAGTTACATTACGCCTTCAGAAGATTCCGCAACACACAGTGGTACTTTGATTTATTCTTTGTATATGTTTTTCTTTCGTTTTCCAGCCATTGGCCATCCAGTTGGAGTACATACAGCGAGAAAGCAAGCTTTAAGGGTGAATTCGCCTTGGCAAACTTTAAAAAGAAATAAAATACATCTCGATGAAAATAGTTCCGTCTTAGGTTCTACCTTATATGGGCTAGTCTGTCACTACCAAAGTTATGTTATAGTCTAGATTCTCAAATATCCCCATTTTGGGTTCACAAGAATGAGATGGTTCCATGTCTTACAATGTTAAAGCGGCATTCTTGTCGGAAGGATTTTAGTTTTCATGTTGAGTCTCATGCAATGTTTATATCATTTGTTTCATTGCAATGATTGCATATTATTTGGTTTTCCCATTTTCTCACAATAAACAACTCATGAACTTACATAATTTGTCTTAATTTTCTAGTTGGGTTCGTAATGTGTAATGTGCATGCAATATCTGATTCTTAGTGCATATAAATGTCTCAAATGTAAGAGCAATATGATATTTATGCTTAATCATCTAAATTTGTTGAATGAGATTGTTGCAGGTTGCCATGTGTAATTTTCCAACAATTAAAGATGCAGCCGATGTTGCTATTGCTACCATGTTGTCCGGTATACAGGTCAGAGTTCTGTTGCTAATTTTTTTGCCATTGTGGCGTTGCATGTTCCACTATGTTCTCTTAAACCATTTCATAGAATCATATTGCAATTAAATTGAAATAAAGTGATTCCGTACAATCCTTATAAATCGTTTTTCAGTGTTTATTGGTTCTAGTTTCCTTGGATGCTTACCTTTTCACGTTGAAGAATCTAACAATTAAGAGAAAATAGTTTGATTAGTCTATTCATAGGCCTTTTGATCTACTTGGTATTTCTTTTAAATTCGAAAGATCATATATAACAATTGGGTTATGATGGGTGTGCAATAATGGAATGAGTGGAAATGGAGTGGAATGATCATTCAAATCAACTTCTTTAGTTTCCAGTTGGTATAAAATGATTATGAAATGATCATATCTATTTTAATTCATCTTTTAAGTTAATTCGAAAGTTAAAATGAAATGAAAATTTTGGGAGAGGGAACTAATCTCTCTGTGTGTAGAGATGTTTGGATGGCTTGGGGGGTGGGGGGTGCAATTGAAGTGATGGGTTATAGTGGTGGAAGGTGAAGTGAAAGTGTATGACAAAGGAGTTGGTGGTAGATGGCAATGAGGGTGGTGGGGTTCATGGCAACCTAGGGGATTAGTGGTGTAACGACCTGCATCTTTATAGTAAAATATTGTCCGCTTTGGCTTTGATTAAATGCAAGGAGAGTGCTTCCTAGATGGTCACCTATCTCGGAACTGTCGCTCGAGCACCTTTCTGAAACAGAGTTTGCACTGACTGTGATCTTGTTGGCCTGTTGCTCTGTGTTGACTGGATCAACTGTGGAGGTCCCATAACACTGTAATGGCAAATGTAAGATTTTTCTCGAATATGGCCCTATTGGTCGAATGTGTAGTAAATTCTTATCTTAGTCCTCTTCTCGGATCCAACTGACCCACCCTTGGACACCGTCCAAGTTGTCTGTAGTTATGACAAATGTAAACACTCTATATAAAAACTCTTGTTGCTGTTGGATTTTTCTTTATGTTTTTAAATTTAAAATATACTAAGAGTTAGTTATATTCCGTAGAATTTTTTAAATTTAATTAACATTCAATAATTTTTAAACATTTACTGAGCCTAATTATTGTTTAGGCATATTTAGCATTCAATAAATTTTAAACCTTTCCCAAACCTAATTATTATTTAGGCATTTTTTATGTGTTTTTATATTAGATTTTTCTTTTTGTTCTTAAATTTAAATATACTAAGATTACACTTGATTGAAAGTGGGGATGAGGCGAGTATGAGCTGAGCTTGAGTTTGGGAATGGAGTGAGTGTGAGGGTGAAAATAATTGTGTTTGGTATACATGGAGAATGAATTTGAGGGTGGAAATGATTTATGTATGGTCAAGTAAAAGAAATAGTAGAATAGAATGAAAATATGAATAAATACCTATACTACCCTTATAAAGAAAAGCAAAAATATATTTAGTTTTAGAAAATTATTTTTGATAAAACAAAATATTTTAATAATATAGTAGTTTTTATTTTGGTAATAATTGATTTTAATAATTATTTTAATGAAGAACATAATTAACAATAAATTATTATTTATAAAAAAATTAAATTATTAAAATATTTGAATAAAATAAAATATTTTAATATGTAGTTATTATTTGTTAAAAACTTAAAAAAAAACTCATTTTAATCATAAATTATTATTTTACTTGTAATTAATTTTTAATTAAATAAATCACGTAAATATATTAATTAGTAAAAATTAATTTTAAGGAAAGGTAGACGAGTTACACAATTACATGAGTTTGAAGCGTTTTAGACAAAGTGAGAAATTTGTGGGCATTTTGCCTATGAAATAAGCCTACGAATTGCCAACTAGGTGATTACTGGATTTTTTTTTTTGATATCGTTCAAAAGATCTGGCTCGCAGATTAAGTGGGATTTGAAATGAAAGATGTACTAGCTTTGGCAAAGCCTTAGATGTTGGTTAGTAGTAGTGGGTGATGGCTAGAATGGGATTGGTGGTGGCGAGTGGTAGTGCATATAATAGATGGGATAACTAGGATTGTCGATGTCCACTACCTTTGCTTTCTTTTTCTCCCTCTTCTTATGCACTTATGTTTCATCTAAGAAGTGTGAACACCGACTCAGACATCGACAAGACACGATGGGGATGTATCGACCTAATTATCTTTAAAAATTGCAGAACATAACACAAGTTATCAATGAATCCATAAACTAAGATGTCATTACATTCCATCAAATTATCCAAATTTAAAATCCACAAAAAAATGTTCAAAATGAGTTTGTGACATGTTCAGTGTGTGTCCAGAACAAAAAAAGAACAAATAAAAACTGGACTTGGCAACTGTGTGCCCAACATATGTCCAAGTGAGCCCTCTGTATATTGGAGCCATTTGTGAGTCCGAATTGTAAACGGCACCCTTAATGGTGTTCATGCTTCCTAGCTTTCTCATTCCCTTTTTTTGAGAGAGTGTTGGATGCAATATAAGATTATAACCAAGTCATTATGACGGTTATGTGAACTTGGAAACTTAGGATTGAGGAGTGTGAAGTTTTCTTATATATTTACGGTGTTTTGATTACTCATGTTTAGAGTGAAGTCTGAGTGGTGAATAGACTTATTATCAAACCACTTGATATATGAAACTGGTTGAGCTTGTAGCTCCCCTTATCTATTTCCTTCCCTAGTAGTTTGTTTTGTTCATTGATCCATTCTCTCCTCATCGGTATTATTCCATTTCCTCATACCGAATACAACATTATTGTATGAAATGATCATTAGATACAAAGTACAATCACATTCATTATAAAGGCATCTGTGTGTTTGTTATGTTTTGGTTTGGACATGGGCAAGTATTGGCTACACTCTCTTCTTTGTCGCAGGCGTATACATTGTCTGATTTATCTGGTAGTGAATAAGAAGATGAAAAAATAAAAAAATAAAAAAAGGGATTGATTGTCAATAAGAGTAGAAGCTAACGAAGAAACTAAATGATGCCAATAACAGTGAGTGCAGAAGATCTTGTCATACCTAGTTTAGTGGTTATAACAATTGACTTACCTAGTCATACTTGTTTTTATCTTTTTATTGCTACTTTCTATCTAAATTCTTAATTTATTGCCATGCCTTGCATTTCAAACTATCACATTCTTTCAAAACTGTATTGGGATATTATTGCAAAATCTATCTTTGGCAACTTGGAGTTAACATAAAATGGGAGGTATTGAGGTAACTTGATATACATTTTTGAGCTCATTTACTAATAGTTTGAAGTTCTTAGGACAATCTATGACTTAACATGATATCAAAACTTTGGTAACAAGTAGTCTTGGATTCAAATCTCGTTATCAATATTTATTCCCTGTTTGTTCTTATGCACTCTAGTCAACTTCAATTATGCACCTTAGTCAAATTTGTATTGTGCACCCAATTTGTTTAGTTTGTTTGTCTCTACTTGGGTTCATTTTTTTACAGCTGAAGATTGTGAGACAATCGGTGACTTAATAGGGGGAAAATAAGGAAAAAAAAAAAAAAAGAGGGGAATGAACTGGGGTAAATTTATTTTCCTGGCATGCATAGATTGCTATATCATGCAAAAGTTCTCTTATTTGTGTTTCATTTCATGAA
>QLOD02000013.1:7394057-7407802 GCA_003260245.2 Sideroxylon spinosum | reverse complement strand
AGGCTTGGGCAGAATAGCAGAGCAAGTACAAGTATTAGTAGCATAACAAAAAAGCCTTTCTCGTCATTAATATGTTTGCTCGCGATAATTGTGGCCTCTGCCCCTACCGTACTCCAGCTTGGTAGTTTCCACCGCCTGTCTAGGGTTGAGCCCTGGGATTTGACGGCGGACTTAAAAAGCCACCTACAGACGCTTTAGGTCTTTATGTAGTCTAGAATTGAAATTGCATTTTGACTGTTTGGCACATCAGTAGCTATAGGATATAAGATCTGGGCACAATTGAAACTCATCTAATCATCATGAGCCAATAGAAGCATATGGCTACACGAGAGCCCCTATAGAATGTGGAGTTTGAGAGAGAGAGAGCTTGCTTTTATGGAATTGACCTTTGAACCCTTTAAGTCACATCCTCTTATTCAGATAAAGTGGCAGCCAAAAACATCTCTATCCAGCTAACTATCCTCAAGGTATGGGTAACTCAGTACTGAAGCTAAATTAACCTCAGAATAGACCAAAATAAGAATTGTACCTTTCTTTGCACGCCAAGCGTGATATTTGGCACAATCCTTCTTTACATGTCCAGTCTTATTACAAAAGAAATAGCTCTCATTATTTTAATGCTGTTTCTTTTGGGCTAGGCCTTTAGTTACAGCTTCATATTCTTTTTTTCTTTTCTTGCCCTTATCTTTAGAGGTGCTTGCCAAGTGAGCACTTTCAGTCCTGTCTTGCTTCAACATTTCTTCATCTTGCACACAATACGAAATAAGCTCATTTAAAGACCATCTCTCCTTCTGGCAGTTGTGACTGACTTTGATGTGACTGAATTATGCAGGAAGCGAGATCAATACCAAATGCACGAGTAAGTCATCAGACAGCTTAAGCTTTAGTTTCTTAAGTTTTGAAGCAATATGAGACATCTCCATGATGTACCCCCTTATGTTCTCCTTCCCTTTATACTTCATTGAAATCAAGCTTTGCAAAAGCGTGCTTGTTTCAACCTTATCATTTTTCATAAAATGCTTCTCAATTTCGACAAAGAACTCCCTAGCATTAGTTATCCATTCAGATACTACGCCCCTAAAGGCTTTTGGAATGCCGCGCTTAATGATCATAAGACTCATGCGATTTGATCGATTCCACTTCTCAAAGTTCCTCTTGTCATCAACTGAACTTTCATCCATAAGTGAAGCGGGTTGCTCAACCCTAAGTGCAAGGTCTAAATCAATGCAGCCAAGAACAATCTATATGTTCTCTTTCCAATCTTTGAAGTTTGTATCATTCAGCATAGGAATTGAATTTATGTTGGCAGATATGGTAGTAGCAGACATATTAACTGAACAGATAACAAAATAACCAAAATAAATAAATAAATAAATAAAATACTCATGCTCACATCAATATACATAATTAACAATCAATAAATTCAAATAATGGTAAATCCCATCTCAAGATACCCAGCACAACATTAATATCAAGTCTTTGGACAGTAATATTAATTGTAAGTGGTACTCTTGCTGTAGTAATCAAACACTGACAATAACTCCTGTCAAATAATAAATCCATCTTTGGATTGACTTACTATTCACATGAAAACCTAATAATTGTCACATGTTTATCACCATAGGTGTGTATGCAATTCGGCCAAATATTAACCTTCCTTTGGTCCGGACGATATTCACATTAATTACAGACACACAACCTTTTAATATTCAAAAATAAAGTAATTTCCACAAGAGAGGTTGCTTTGGCAACATGCTGCTTCAATTATTTTATTTTCAAATATTATATACCAAAATAATAATACCAAAATTTGAATTTAAGTTTAATCAATCATCAATATTTTATATTTCTCCCCCTTCGACATCATCAAAATATTATTAGGAGAGAAAAAATAGTTAAAATTATTTATAATTCTCCCCCTAAATATATGCATCAATGTCAAAAAAAAAAATTTATTAAAATATATTTAGCTCACCCTAAATATATGATAATAAACTTAAGCATTAATGAGCACAAAGGATATTAATCAATATCATATTAGATTAGACATACCATATTCTCTATAAATACTACTCGGTGTCTTTTCTTGGGCTATAAGTTCTATAACAAAATCTATCCTCATTCAATAGCTTAGTAATAATATCAGCTAATTGATTTTCTGTCCCAACAAATTCAAGAATAATATCACATTTTTTAACATGATCTCTAAAAATGTGGTGTCTAATTTCAAAATGTTTGGTTCTAGAATATTAAATACGATTCTTTGATAAATTAATAGTACTAGTATTATCACAATTAATTGGAATATGATCAAAGTAGTAAAATCTTCTAATTATTGTTTTATCTATAAAATTTGTGCATATAACTTCCAGCTGCGATGTACTCGGCTTCCACAATGGATAATGCTACGGAATTTTGTGTCTTACTATATCATGATATAAGTAAATGACCTAAAAACTGATAAGTTCTACTACTACTTTTTCTATTAACCTTGCATCCAGCAAAATCCGCATCAGAGTAACCAATTAGGTCAAAAGAAATATCCTTATGATAAAAATAATCCTAAATTAGGTGTTCTAAATAAATATCTAAAAATATGTTTAACCGTAATAATATGAGATTCGTTAGGGTATGATTGAAATCTAACACATATGCATACACTAAACATAATAACAGGTCTACTTGACGTTAAGTATAACAGTGAGTCAATCATACCTCTATAAATTTTTTCATCAATTTTCTTACCATTTTCATCCTTGTTAAGTTTGGTTGAAGGACTCATTGGGGTCCTAATGGGCTTTGCATTTTCCATTCCAAACCTTTTAAGTAGATCTTTTGTGTACTTAGCTGGGTTTATGAAGATGCCTTCCTTAGTTTGCTTAATTTGAACTTCAAGAAAATAATTTAGCTCTCTTATCATACTTCTTTCAAATTCACCTTGCATACTCTGAGCAAATTCTTGACAAAGAGTGTCATTAGTAGCCGATGAAAATTGTAAGCTGTGTTTGGGGGGGGGAGTTATTGTTTATCGTTGGCCTCTACGGCAGAATCAGTCAGGGGACCTAAGACGCGGTGGTTTACCCTACGGTACAATAGAGTTGTAATTCACTAGTTATTCCAGATGCTCGCCAAATCTGGGAAAAAAAAAAAACAGACTAAAGAAAATAGAGATGTCTCCTATGTTATTAATAATATGTGGAAGTATCGAAGTAAATTCATATAGTCTTTTAGTCTGAATGCTACATGAAGATAATATCATCCACATATATTTGAATAATAATCATATCATGATTTGTGGTTTTAATAAAGAGAGTAGTGTTAATTTTTCCTCTAGTAAAACCATTTGTAATAAAAAATGTACTCAACCTTTCATACCAAGCCCTTGGAGCTTGTTTTAAATCATATAGAGCTTTTTCAGTCTATAAATTTGATTTGAGAATTCATAATTTTCAAAACCAGGAGGTTATTAGACATAAACTTCCTTTGAAATGTATCCATTTAGAAAAACACTTCTAATATCCATTTGATCAAGCTTCAAATTTTTAAAACATGCAATTGCAAGTAATATTCTAATTACTTGAATCTAGTTACTGATGCAAAAGTTTCATCAAAATAAATTCCTTCTTCTTGATTAAAGACTTGGGCAACAATCGAGCTTTATTTTTGATAACTATCCCAGATTCATCCATTTTATTTCTAAATACCCATTTTGTTCCAATCATAGGATGATCATTAGGTTTAGGGACTAAATCCCAAACTTTATTTCTTTCAAATTGATTAAGCTCTTCTTGCATAGTTAAAATCCAACTTTCATCATTTTTGGCTCCTTGAAACATTTAGGCTCAATTTGAGAAAGAAAAGTTAGATTATTACAAATATTTCTAAGTGATGAGCAAGTGGTTGTAGCTTTGGATGGATTACCAATGATTAAATTGTTAGGGTGATTGTGAGCATATCTCCAATCTTTTGGTAATTCTTTATTATTCTTGAACTCATCAAGCTTTAGAGCATTCTCAATTGCTAATGATTTTTTTTTTGGAACCTGGCATGTCATCGATTTATTGCAGCCCTCAACGAACCACATAGCCAGTGAGTTTACTTGTTCTTCTTGAATAGTGATGCTTTTCATTCTTTGTTCTAATATCTTGGAAAAAAATTTGTTAGATTCATCAAATGTAACATGAATAGGTTCTTCTACAACTAAAGTTCTTTTTATTATACACTCTATAAGCTTTGCTAAAAGTAAAATATCTAAGAAATTTTGCTTCATCTGATTTGGTATCAAAATTTCCCAAGTTATTTTTATTATTATTTAAAACAAAACATTTACAACCTAATGCATTAAAGTAGCTAATATTAGGTTTTCTACCATTCTATGGTTCATATGGATTTTTTCTTTAAAATGGGTCTAATCATTACTCGATTTCCAATATAGTAAGCGGTGTTAATTGCCTTAGCCCAAAACCCTTTGATAGATTATTTTCACAAAGCATAGTTCTAACCATTTCTTCAAGAGTTCTATTTTGTTAAAGAGTTCTAAAAGTCGAGAAGTTATAGTCTATATCATGTTCATCACAATATTTTTCAAAAGAAGAATTTTCAAGTTCTCTACCATGGTCATTTCTAATTGAAGAAATAGGAATTCCTTTTTTATTTTGAAGACTTTGACAAATTTTTGTAAAAGCATGAAAAGTTTTATCTTTATGAGCTAGGAATGCTACCTATGTAAATCTAGAGCAATCATTAACTATCACAAGTGCATATGATTTTCCACCAATACTTAAAGTCCTAATAGGGCCAAATAGATCCATGTGTAGTAGTTATAATAGCTTAGAAGTTGAAACCATATTTTTAGATTTGAAAGATGTTCTAACTTGTGACATCCTAATTTTTTATTAAATTTTTAAACAGCTTATTAATATGATTTTTATTTTTAGAAATTTTAATTATGTTAATGGGAAATTATTTTAAAACAATCTAATTAGTTTTTTTTTTCTTCTACATTAATTAGTTAAAAATTAAGTTAATAAATAACTAATGGAACTAAAAATTGATGGGTAAGGATGATGATGTGTTTAGCTAATTAATGGTCTTAGTTAACACTTGTGTATAGGTGTAAGATGTAATGATAATGGGTGTGTGAGTGGAAGGAGCTAACAAGGCCATTTGGAAGGGAAAAAATATTCATTATGGAGATAAGGCCACGGTTGGAAATGGAGTATAAGGGCTAACTTATAGATATATGTGTGTGTGCATATATGAGAATATTAAAGACAAAGGATTGGGAAAGAAGGATATACTAGTGGGGGAAAAAAGGAAAGTTTAAGGAAATTTGGGCCAAATTTTGAGGTATGTATTTTATTTTGTTAATTTACAAAAATAATTTTATGAAAATTTAAATAGATTAAATGTGTTGAAAATATAGTAGTAGTGTTTTATTTATTAGATTTATATTATTAATTAATTTTAACTAAATTATGGTTTAATGTATATAATTTATTTGAGTTAAAAATTTACATCCGGAGGTAATCCACAACAACTACCTCCATAATTTGATTTCCTAAAAAAAATATATATTTATATATATATAATACTTAGTCACATAGTAGAGAGTGTTTAATATAAAATTTAAGTTGATGAGAGCCTATTTTTATTAATAATAATAAATAATAATATTGATAATGATAATGATGGTGATAATAATAAACTATTAATAAGTAATTAGTTAAGGGAATTAAATATTTATCAACAAATTAGGTAAAATTATTGGTAACGGAAAAATTATTAATCTAAACCTCATGAGCCAAATAGAACAATTGAAGTGATTAGACAATAACATACAAATGTTTGTTGACTAGCCATAATTTATTTACATAGAATTTAACTCGGATAAAGAGAAAAGTCAACAAGAAAGATCATTAGATCTGTTCAGGTAGGAGATTTATTCTTATAGTTGAAACTTAGTATTTTGTGTAAAGGCATGACAAGAATATATAATTTCATTGCATGACTATTGTGATATTACGAGAAAATGTAAAATGATGGGATTGGACTTTACGGAGTTTGAGGAATTGCTTTCAGATATTCTGAAATTTATTAATAGTTGTGTGGGTAATACTGTTGATTGTATTTTGAGAATTTAAACCATCAGGCCAAGGCAACAGAGTTATGATGTAAGGGAGGTATGGGGATATAAGGGTGGAAAAGGGTTATTGTTAATATTATAATAATTTCATGTACTTTTACATGAAGAATATGTTGAGGGACTATAAGGGTGGCAATGTGTCATAAAGGTGGGAAGAGAGTAATCTTGCACGAGCATTACGCTGATTATTCATTTAATTTGTAATATTATTGTCTAATTTATTTGATAATTACAATCACTTTGGGCACTTAATATCTGTCTTTATATGAAAATATTTGTTGCTATTATTTGAATATTTTCCCTACTAGGCTTAGCAGCTCACCCCATCTTATGGGTTTTATATAGAAAAGCTGTTTGATAGCGAGAATTGAGGATGACAAAGGCTAGTAGCCGACCCAGATCGACGATTGGCTATTAGAATGAGGCCTAGCATATGTGTAATGTTTTTCAATAGCTAGATTAGGGAAGACCTTATGATTTTGGTTTTTTTGTTAAAACCCAGGGTGTGACATAACTTGTTTTCCAAGTTGACATGCATCACATAATTTGTTTTTTTTTTTTTTCAAATTTAATAGTGGGTAACCCAACAACTAATTCATAGTTGGAAATTTTTTAATGTTAGCATATCCAAGTCCTCTATACCATAACCAACTTTTATTACTTATTACCCAAAAAAATTTGATATCATTCAAAGATAAATCATTTATATAAACAACACAAATATTTTCATATCTATGCCCTCCAAATAATGTCTCGTGCTTTTAATGTTCTCTATGATGTAATGGGAATGGTCCAATATAACACGATTATCTTTATCACATAATTAACAAATTTTGTAAGAGATTTTGTTAAATCTTCTACCTGATTTGTTAAGGTTTCATTTTCATTTTGGAAATCATTTTGAGTTGAGATTTTTATTTCAATATCCTTTTTCAAAAATTCAATTTTCTCTCTTTAAGACATCATTTTCTTAAGAAAGAGAAGAGACCATCTTTTTTAGAGAAACATTCTTTAAGATAATTTTCTTAATCTCATGATGTAAATCTTCAAAAGCATTTAAAAGTTCATTGTAAGTAAATTGATCAGAAGATTCACATACCTCATTCTCTTCTTCTTGAGCCATGAAACAAATGTTTGCGATTTCTTCTCCATGTGACTCATCATCAAAGGAACTATCATTACTATCTCCACAAGTTACCACCATTGCATTCTTTTTGTTCTTGTAATAACTCTTTTCAAGTTAAGGACATTCTGACTTGATATGATCACGCTTTTTGCATTCATAACAAATGATAACATCTTTCTTACTTGAGTCTCCTTTGATTGTCTCCTTGTTATAAAATTTTCTTTCACCTTGTTTCTTTTTGTTAATGTCTTCATCACTTGATGCATTAACACTTTTATTATTAAATGTGGACTTGAAGAAAATTTCTTTCTTCTTTTTGGAGTCTTCTTTATCTTTAGCTTTTAAAGTAATCTCATGGGTCATAAAAGAATCCAAGAGTTTATCTATGCTCAATCTTATGAGATTTTCAACTTCTTGGATGATTGTCACCTTTGGTTCCTATTCATTTGGCAAAGACTTGAAAATTTTTCTCACCATTTCAATGTTAGCACATATTTTACTAAGAGATTTCAAACTATTTATAATATCGGTAAATCTAGTAAACATTTCTAAAATGAACTCATTCAGTTTCATTTTTAGAAATTCATAATGATGAACAAGCATAGTAATTTTAGATTCTTTAACTTGATTAGTATCTTCATGAATGACTTCTAATTTATCCCAAAATTTCCTTAGCAGTTTCGTATGTAGAAATTCGATTAAACTCATTAGGATCAAGTGCACAATATAACATCTTCATAGCTTTAGTATTTAATTGGACTTTAGCTTCATCAGCTTCGATCCATTCACTCTCATTCTTAAGAACAATCTTATTATCTATAGTTTTAGAAGGAATATAAGGACCGTTAGATATAACCTTCCATGACGCATAATCAATGGTTTGAACATAAATTCTAATTCTAGCCTTCAAATAATTATAATTTGTTCTATTGAACAAAGGAGGTCGGTGGGTGGATTGGCCTTCAAAAGTGGAGGCACCAAAAAAGGTTGCCATGATATTAACTCTTAGATGGTTAAGTAAAAAAGTAGAGCTCTTACTCTGATACCAATTGTTGTCTCAAATAGCAACACTAGAGAGAGGTGAATAGGGTTACTTAAAAAATTTACAAATTAAACTTTTAATCCTTAAAGCAAATATGTTAAGAAAAGGATAATAAAAAATGGAATGCACAAAAAAAATATTCAATATTTGTGAATGGAGAGTGAGTGCTAGTGTTTGTGATAAATATAAAAAAAAGAGAAGAAAAGCAAACACAATCGATTTATAGTTGTTCGGCTTCAATATTGCACACGTCAATTCCTCAAGGCTTTCCTTGAGATTTCTTCACTATTCTTTGAAGAACTTGTTACACACTACCTTCCCAAGGTCCTAGAAATACTTCTCAATTGATTTTATCCCCAAATCTCTCACACCAGGTGATTCTATCCCCAAATGACTCCATAAGGGCTCACCCAACTCTCACAAATGAAGAGGCTTATGAATTCCATCTCTTATAATAAGAACGATGAGTTTAACACTCTACCAAATCCAAAAGAAATACTCACAAGTTGAGTATAAAAGATGAAGCACAAGTGTAAAAAGAAATCACTCAGTTTGCTAAATTATGGACTTTTTTATATCTCTTTGTAAGAACTTCTTTCTTACTTTCTTCTTATTAAATTTGAGCTTGAGCCTGTATTTATAGGCAAAAATCCTCAAATGACCATTACTAAGTGAAAATACACTTTTACCCTTGAAAACTTTTGAATTTGCTCGCCTCCAATACTTTGTTTCAAATTCAGATTTTATGAGATATATTTTGAACGTTTTTAACCCTCATAATGTTCATATCTGACATTGCCTTAGAGTAATAAATTTGTAGATATATAAGTATACTATGTTTTGGATAAATTGGACCTTCCTCCAGCGGTTAGATCTTTAGACATAGCCTCCAAACTAAGACTAGCTCCAGGTAGCTTGTTCTGACATTCTGAATCTGTGTTTCCAATTAAGGCTACTGTTTCCCCTTGATGCTTTTAAAATTTGAAGAAAATTAAACTAAAAAAAGTTGTTACTTTATAAGTCTTCTTTTCATACACCAAAAATCATAATTTTTAAAGTTATAGATTATGAGTTATGTCTCAAAAACCAATATTATCTCTATAATTCAGAATTAACATCTCTTCTATAATGATTAATATTCCAACTCATTTTTGAACATCTTAACTTTATCCACAAAAATTTTCCTTTGATAAAGTTGTAGATATAGAAGTCTAGTTCATTAAAATAACATGAAAATTGAACCATTAGATTTTAAGATATCATCAATATATTAACATACACCTGATTTCTCTATTCATCCGAGTTAATCTTCGAGTTTAAGTCTTCATATTTCTTTAACTTTTATTACTCCAAATTTTGAAATTTCTTTATTTCTTTGTCCAACTTATGTAAAATTATTCTTGAATCTATCAAATTAAAATTAATTGTAACATTTCATACAATTTCTTTGAAAATTAATGTAAAAATTTAATTCAATATTTGTTATTATCAAAATCAATTATAAAATTAAGTTTATAAACCTTAGATCAATATGACTAATTAATTTAACTTTACTATTAATTAAAAATAATTTACTAAAATATATTTTTTATTTAAATTAATTATTGAATTAATTTAATTTTTTCATTTATTCAAAATAATTTAATAATATATATTTCATATTATTAAATTAATTAAATTAAATTAAATTAATTATTTATTAAAAATAATTTTAGTTTAACATGATGCAACAAAAATGGAAAAAGTATCAAAATTGATAAAATATTTGTAATAGAAAAAATAGAGGAAAAGTACTTTTCTTTTTCTCTTTAAGTTTTCATATTGTTAGAAAAAAAATATAAATAGATTTAACAAATATGTTTTTATACTCAGTTTATAAAATTTTGAAAGTATAAATAAAAAATCGAAAACAAAAACGTTACCAAATGGGGACTAAGCGTAGAATATGCGTAACTAATTATCATGAACTTAAAATTTAATTAATAAATTAATGTGAAGAGCATCAAATTACTATAATACTTTTAATAATCCATTAAATTTCAAGCATATAATGAGAAATTAGTAATATGTGTTAATTAAGTAAATACACCCACTAATAATATATGTTGATCAAGAAGAAGATGATTAGTTAAAAATAAAAAATAAAAAAATGTCAATAATAAAAGTTTATAAAAGTTTTAAATTCGAAATTTAGCTAAGGATTTACATGTGGTTTTATCAGAAGTTGATGCATATAATTAGTTTTTATTTTTTTTTTTTGGTTATATTTTTTTGTTTTTATATTAAATGGTACTTTTACTTTAATAGATTATTTTTGTTCTAATTTATTAAAATTTAGGGTTTCAAGGGATTTGAGTGCAAAATGCACCGTAGGGGCTAAATATGTTGAAATGAAAGATTCCTATTCAATCAAGTTTTGTTAAGGATTTCGTTTTGCTATTAACTTGCCAGATGGACCCTCACGTGGTTATGTTGCCGAGGCTTTTGGAACCAATTTCCAACTTCCTGATCTTGGGCCAGTAGGTGTATAATTTTTGTCTTAGGCCACGATAGTGAATTACTGTATAAGTATATTGTTCCTAAAGCATGTTATACGAGGTTATCATCTTACTGTCATGTAAATTATATATCTCCATTATGTGTAGGTGCAAATGGTCTAGTTGTTCCATGGGATTTCCTTGCTCCCATAGTCTGGTTTGAAAAGAGCTCGCGTCCAGGATATACCATTGTACAGAGGTTTAGTGGTGAACTTTTTACTACAAAATAGGATTTCTCCCCATTCAATGTGGTTGCCTGGCATGGTAATTATGTCCCATTTAAGGTAGGTGTCCTTTTGAGTCTTATATTTCCACATTTATGGGATAAAGGATGGTGTCATCCATGCAGCTTTTTCATCTAAAAAGCTTAGGTAACTTAATATCACGGTAGACCTGATGGAATGAAATTTCGTTACTTCCAGTATGATCTAAGTAAGTTCTGCCCTTATAATACTGTTCTGGTTGACCACAGTGATCATCAATAAATACAAGTGGGTTAGCTTCCATTTTTGTGGTTTCTTGATCTTTTGTTATTTCCTATACTACTTGTTTGTTTACACGTACATGTCTAACATGTTTGATTTTCAATTCGTGAAAAATTGAATGCAGTCCTGCAGTCCTAGCAGCACCAACAGATAAACCTGGTGTGGCATTGCTTGATTTTGTTATTTTTACTCCCTGGTGGTTGGTTGCTAAACATACTTTCCGACCTCCATATTATCATCACAATTGTATGAGTGAATTTATGGGTCTGATCTATGGAGTATATGAGGTAAAATCCTATAATTAATGAATATTTTTACATTTGGGGTTAGGGAAACTCGTTTCAATACTAATTGTTTTGCTCCATTACTGAGAAAACAGTGATTAACTAGGTTAAAACTAAAGTGTCTGGGTGCATTTAGGTTTGGGGTGAAAAAGAAGATCATTTCTACCCTACTTTACCTCAATTGGAATCTCCTGTCACCTCCAAATGAAGTGGTTGCAAGGTTTAAATTTTGGTTAGTTAGGAGTGTGACTTACCTGTTGATGCACACCCAATGGGGAGATGGTTATGTATTTAGATTGATGTGCTACTTTGAATTTGGGATTTGATAGAATCCATTTCTAGGGAGGTATTCAAAACTCCCATATATATATATATGTGTGTGTATTTACATGGATAGATACCCTGGCTGAACCATTGGATCTTGGAGCCCTAACCGTAGTTTATTTATTAGGCTAATAGAGTAAACTAACTAATTTTTTTATATTCTTGGCCCAGCATGAGCATCCATACGAATAAAAATGAAAACATAATTGAATAAAATAAGTGTTTTCATATAAGCATTAGTTTGCCATTTGCACGAAATCGTACTTATTAGGAAATCAATATTCGCCTTTGCTTTATGTCCGTAGCTTCAATATATATATATGTATATAAACTTCGTTTTCAGGAAAAAGCTGATGGATTTCTCCCTAGCGGTGCAAGCCTCCACAGCTTCATGACTCCCCATGGTCTTGATACCAAGACTTTCGAGGTAAGCTTTTTTTGTCCATATTACTTCCCTTCACTTTCTCTCGGGGAACAAAACTCTCATTGCCACCTAGTGGTTGACTGAATTATCAGGTTGTCTAAGCATTTATCCCGTTAATTGTCTGTTTTGTAATATCATCACTGTTCAACTGTTGGAGTCTAAACTGACAGCATTTGTCATTTCCTTTTCGGCTATCACAGGTAACAATTGCATAAGGAAATGAAGCAGGACCAAAGAGAATATCAGATACTATAGCTTTCATGTTTGAATCGTGTCTAATTCCCCGAGTCTATCCATGGGCTCTCGAGTCTCCCTTCATGGATCACGATTACTACTAGTGCTGGATTGGACTCAGGTCCCATTTTACTAGCCATCTGAGAATTACTGATCAGAAAGACGAATGACTTATGAAGAATAAGAATGCTAGAACAAAATGAGAGCTAGCTAACGACTTACAGATGCGAGATTGGATATGAAGGAGCCCAGTGTGGGTGAATTCTTAGCTTCAAATGTGGAGCGTTGGGCATGGTCTCTTATATAATAAAATGCCCAGCAACAGGCACATACCGTAGGTGGTATGTGATATATAGGATGTATAAATATAAAAATGGATATTGTTTATAAATTATACGTATAGAACCCTAAATGAATGTGTGAAGATGTTTATGGCTCTCAATTATGCCATTTGACTCTGGGAGTCTTGTCATGGTTTTAATTGAACAATGCGGTGAATTACTTGTATCCGGTTGTTGGCTTATTTCTTCACTCTGCAATTTGTGATTGATGTTTGGAGGAGACACTACTCTATCCTAAAGTAGAACAAGAAAATTTTACATGACACTAGTAATTTTGTAAATATATTATATCTTTATGAATTATTTGTTTTAAAATGATGGGTTTATGTTTATTTACATTATTTTGGTGAATTTTTTTCATTAGTATTGTCATAGTAACAAATTCGATATTCAAAAATTGTTCAGTTGGATGAAAAATTCATAATTCAAAAACTATTCAGGGTTGTTCAAAAAATAAGTATGAAACATTTTGGCATGACATTCAATCGTTAAAAAAAAATTAAGAATTGTTTGGTTAAATGTATATCATTAATTTGGTTATAGCCATAATATTTTTTAACAAGTAATAAATCAAATCAAACTAAGCCTTCTTCCACTAGGTGGGGAAAAAGGCTTAGATAAAAAACTACTTGGATAAAAAATTATTCATTAAGCTATATGCAAAAATAATGAGCTAAAAAATAAGATGTAATTTTTTTTATTTAATTTGAACCGGAAGCCATAACATCCTAAAGAAGAAAATGACATGTTTAGTAATTAAAAGAAATCAATCAAAAGTTATACAACTTTGTCTGCAAACAGAA
>QLOD02000013.1:7252171-7268076 GCA_003260245.2 Sideroxylon spinosum | reverse complement strand
CTAGATTCAAGCTTGAGACCATTAACATAAGTCAGTTAGGGAAATTAAGACTCTTTTAAAGATTGAGTAGGGTATGGATCGAGAACAAACTCTTATTTGAACATCATACGATCCCCAAAAATTTTTAAAACATATCCTCATACCTTAACTAATTCTTAAAAAATTTCCAAATTTCCTCTCCCTTCAGGATGGGAATCAAATAGGGAATGGACGGATCGATCGAGATGGCCTAACTTTGGAGATTTATTTGATTAAAACTTGTTTAAAAAGTTAAATAAATTGAATTTAAATTTTAAAATAAAATTTCAACATCTTAATAGTCGATCTGACTGGGTGTGTCGATTACAAAGTAGAAAGACCCACTACAAGTCCTCCAAGGTGTGAAAGATGTTGAAATTTTCCAAGGTGTGTTGATTACACCATTTTCATCAGTTGGTTGAGGACCATTAAAATAAATTTTTAATGCATATTAATTTCCACCAATCAATCACCCATTGCCTATGCATAAGATGACTATAAGGCTTGACGTGCTATGCTTAAATTTATAATTATTTTAAATACCTCATAATTTAATAATCATGTTAAATAATTATTTTATTTAATAATCACGTCAAATTTATGTCAAGTTTAAATTGATAAATCATGTCGTTTTGGATTTAAATTTTCTTTCACAATTTATCATACTGTGTCAAATATTATCAGTCTTATATATAATTTTAATTTCTTTTAAATTTTTTTCTCAACCATTTATACTATAAATTATGTCATATTATGATGTCATATTTTATTATTTTAAATCCTTTTAAATTTTTTCTCAACAATTTATATTGTGAATTATGTCATACTATGATGTCGTATTAAATATTATCAGTCCTATACATACACAATTATATTAAATAAATTTATATGGTAGGGGAAGTGTGAAATATGGGAGAAATGTGTGTGAACGAATCGTCCGGATTCATACCACTGACACGGTGAACAAAATCAAACAATCTTAAACCACTAAACCGGAGGTCCCATATCTGACAAGTGACTTGGCATGAATATCACGGCATTATATGGAGTTATACATAAAATTATAAAAATTGATAATCTCTACAAATACGAATTATTAGATTGTATAATTTAATTTTCTATTTATCACACAAAACACAAGATATTAACTTTTACAAATCTTATATAATTTCAAACACATTTTCATTGACGAAAACCAAAAGGTGCAAGCTGAACTAAGTTTAACTCACAAACTTTTACAAATCTTATACAATTTCAAACACACCTTCATTGACGGAAACCAAAAGGTGCAAGCCGAACTCGGTTAAACTCACAAGCAAACATAAGGTGCAAGCTTAACTAGCTTGAACTCACAAGCAAACATAGGAATCTACCTACCAAGAAAAAAAACACACTCTCAAATTTCAGCTATACATGGTTTTTTCATGCCCTGCTTCATATTTTTGTCATCCTGAATTGACTGCAATAATGTTCTCAGAGATAGACTCCAGTCTGAAGACTAAGTTAAGAACAGGAAACAACTGACATCAAGACGGTTCAAATACATTTATAAATTTTTTATTTAAAAATGAACCATTATACTTTAATCTAACAGCACAGATCGTGCTGTCATCAAGATGATGTCCTAATTTGATTCCTAACTTCAAATATAAAGTAGTTACTCCCCAAAAATCTATTCATAAGCCCATAATCGACATAAACCAAATCACAATTTTTGATGGGTTAACAATGGTGCTGCAAATTTTATGCAGAACTAAAACAATCTAATCTGAAACTGCACCACAAACACATTAACTGTCTGGAACATGGTCAAAATTTCCTTAAACAATACGATTAAAGTTTTCCTTAAACAATACGATTAAAGTATACTTCTGAACCAGCTATTCACATATAACAAACACGACAGCTAAGGTCAAATTATTTTATTATAAAACTACCAAAATAGCAGTGTGAATGTCTTGAGGGGCCCGCTTTAAACATCTCTGACCAACCCGGAAATGTCAACATCTCCAGACTTGGGATTATTGAGTTTAGGAGGAGGGGCAGGGGCTTCTTTGGCAGGGTGGCCTTCAATTGGTATTCCTCTCCTCCTAGCTGAAGAATCTCCATCATACAAGTGTGGAGACCCAAATACACCGAAGATCCCATTAGCCATTTCTTCAGCTGCGTCAAAGAAGCGGCCAAGGTTACCAAAGAAGCTACGTTCGATGGCTTCCATATCACTGCGTAGACCAGGAAAGTTGAACGGCACAAGTTCAGATGACTCAAGAGGGGAAGACCTTTTCTTCACCTGGTCTGACACATCTTCTTCTGTGTATTCTTTGTTGGATTGCACCACTTCAGAGGACCTGAATAGTAAGAAAAAACGTGAGGATCCTGATTTGTATTCCATCCATTTAAGACTAAATTGTGCAATTGTACCCTGAAAATCCTGAATTGTTCCACAACATCAATAGGTTTCAACACCTAGATGCAGGTCACATTATCGAAATACCAAAAAAAAAAAAAAAAAAACCATTCAAACAATCTTTCAAGAAACACATATCATGGAAAGAAACATTTCATTGCAGAAATAACTGCAAAGAAGCCCATTCAACCAACCTATCAGTGGTCACCAGTCCAACTAAAGGTAAGACCAAGCTATAGAGAACTTGTGTCAAGATCACCAGTTGAAAAAAAATATATATATATCATTTTAAAAAACAATCAATTCAACTTACAGAGCAGACCAAACATAATTTTCTTTAAAAATCAGTGGAAACATATCCGAAATATTTTCTCGCCTCTTTTTTCCCCCCTTTTTCTTTTTGGATAAGTACCAATGTATCATTACTCACAGGTCACAGCCTCTTCCCAAGCTCTTTTCATTTTCTCCACATCAACAACATTTGTTTAACCTAAACCATACTCCCCTTAAATTAGGAATCCAAGGCCTCTGTTGCATGTAGTAGCATAAAACATCAAAACCCCATGGAGAGTATGATATCAGCAGTTTATATGTTAGAAACTTGTGTAGAGGCTCCATCTAATATTAGCCCGAGCACGGAAAAACAAGCTAGTAGGACTCCTACTGTAGGACGAGAGTTAAATGCATAGGCTTTTTGGTAAAGTTGTGTGATGCATTTAGATTTTATTAATTTGCCCTTAAGCTTATCAACACATTGTGTCATGAGCTGACAAACCAAGCCAGCGCAACCCAATTTTTCTATCATCCATCTACCCAGAGAACGGGTTGTGGACTACCAATTCCCATGAGGGGAATAAACTCCAAGCTCAATTACATCAACTTAAACACTGAGACAATTGAAGTATGCTCAACCAGGATCCTACCAGAGCACACCTAATTGTATTCACCTAAAGTCCATAACCACTACTTAAGCACAACCCCAATGGCTTTGTTTGTTTGTGGGATTAAAGATAGAGGATGGGCCCATTATGAAGTGATTGGTGGGAGAAATAAAGCTTGGGATAAGGTATCTATTGGATGAGTTATCCACCAAAATTGGTGGATAACTAAACCCACACCCCCCTTGGGATATCTAATGAAGAGGTGGGGGATGAAGGGGTAAATTACCAATTTAACCCCATCACGTAAATTATCAATTTTTATTTGGAATTATTTTTTTTGTAATTTTTTTTGTGAAAATAAATAAATAAATTTTTTATTTGGAATTATTTTTTTTTGTAATTTCTTTTGTGAAAAAGAATAAATAAATTTTTTTATTTGGAATTATTTTTTTGTAATTTATTTTGTGAAAATAAAAAAATAAAATTTTTATTTGTAATTTTTTTTGTGAAAATAAATAAATAAATTTTTTTATTTTGGAATTATTTTTTTTGAAATTTCTTTTGCGAAAAAAATAAATAAATTTTTTTATTTGGAATTATTTTTTTTTTGGTAATTTCTTTTGTGAAAAAAAAAAAAAAAAAATCTGACTATTAGTTCTTAAATGAAACTCTTGTTTTAATTAGCAAAGAGCTGGCTGCTCTTTTGGTCTTAAAGAGTTGACTGAGTAATAAAGTAATTTCATATATTTATCCCACTTTCTATACCTTTCTCCCTTATACACACCAAACACAGTATTACTTATCCCCTATCACATCACAGTATTACTTATCCTCTATCTATCACATCATAACATTATTAATCCCACAGTATTACTTATCCTCCATTATTTAGTACAGCAAACAAACGTAACCTATGTATGCAAGACTATTACTTCTTAGAGGATAGGGTGTATCCCACTGATGCACGCCGCAAAGATACATGTGCATTGTCTAATAAAATGCGTTAAATGCAAGTCTGGAGCAATGAATGATGAAGCACCATGCACCTTGGAAGCCAAATGCATGCAGCCTCGGCCAATGTGGGAACTGATGGGTTTTTGGCATTATAGCAAATGACGTAGCACATGATATTTCTCTTCCACTTCAATCATCAACATCTTGTTGATAGATAGCACAACACTAAATATAGCAACTGCAAAATGCCCTTACATAGCAAGCTTCCACATGCTCCACAGAAATCAACACCCTCATGCTAACGATCTCCAAAACTGAAACAAGTCTCCTTATCCAAGCTTCACACACAAAGCAGAACCCAACTGTATACCTACATATTTCCCAATACAGTACACTCAAAAATATCCTGATAAACTTGACCAACCAAACTTCACATTTAAGCCGCCACATTAAGGCTCACCCAATGTGCAAATTGAAATTTCAACTCTAACTTGAGAATGGATCCAACCTAATGAATCTAATGATGATACAAACGATTGGCTATAATTCGCAATTTAACTTCAATGATCCCCTGAGCAAGGAAACTCAAAATGGATGCTCCCATGTTGACCATTATCCTCCCTAATTGAACCTTAAGATGCTCCCCAATATAAATATGAAACTCAGCTATCATGCTAAATCCATACAAATATAAACAACCAAACAACACTTGAACAACTTACAATGCAAAATACATCAGCAACATCGAACATGTTAGCCACGAGCAAGGCGATCACCACTATTACACCCTCATCCTCATCCACTTCAAAGGTTGATGCCCTTATCAACTTCAAGGGACACAAATAAAATCATCGCACCACGCTACCCAAACAACTTTACACACAAACAAACCTTTCCCAAATGGAAACATCTCACGAAATGCAAATTGCAAGCCTACTGCCCACCAGCAGCAACCAAACACCACATCAAATTCATGAAGTCCGCAAGCCTATCATGTGCATGAGGCTACTATCAATGCAAGCCTTGGGAAGCGGCAATTTATGCAATCTTACACCCAATAAGTGGTGAGACTTTTTTGAGTATTAAATCCATAACTTCTGAGTCGCATAGGAGCAACCTTACTGTGCTTAGACTCAGCCTCAAGACCCTCAACTACATTTTATCTAGTTAGCTCATTTTTGCACACTAAAACAAAGAATTTTGCATCTGATACTGCCCCTTGTCAAGGCTCTCCCAATAGCTAAAGTTATTTACTATTGCCCCATATTTTTCTAGATCTCTTCGAGTTAACATCTTTCTTTTCCAATAACCTTTCTAACTTTAGTGCTACAATGACATTTAGAAAGAAATTCATTGCTGTGAATCCATTTACAAAAGAAGCCTGTTTCGTTCATTTTTTTTTTTTTTTTAAGTTGAAGGATGTCCACTTGATATGACACTAACTTTTATCCTATAGGATACATGGGTGTAACAAACCTCTTTTTTTTTTTTTTTTTTTTTTTCTAATGATGGAGCAATGAGCAATTACTTGGGAAAGAACTGTTAAAGGTAATACAAATGATTTTTCAATTTCCACGGACTATACCAATGATTCACTTCAAGCCCTTATATTTTTACCAAGGTTATGGTCGAGTTTATCAAACTTACTAAAGAAGATATCCCTGGGTGAATATTGTTCGTAGAAGATAGATGAAACTAGGTCTAGAGTTAATTATAAAATAGAACTAGGAGGCACATTTTAGAATTCATATATTATAGAGTTAATAGGACTAATCCTAAAAATTATGCATTGAAGAGTACGTTATTTATAGGATTTAAGCTAAGTGGTCAAAATAGAGAAGTCTCTCGGGTGTTTTTTCTGATTGAATAATAGTTATCAAGTTGAGGGAAAATTTTTATAGGACAGTTATAACACCATCTATCTCTACGGTATAGTGCGTTGAACCATTAAGAAACAACATTTGTAAAATGAATGTTGCAAGAATGAAGATAATAAGGTGAACATGTAATAATACAATAAAAGATAAGATAAGAAATGAACACATATGGAAAAAAATTTGAAGAAACGCTGATTGTGGGGAGGGAGGGGGGAACATTTGAGAGAATGTTGTTTAAAAAAAGACAAAAAGGACCTAAAATTATAGAGACTAAAATTGTGAAAATAAACCTAATTCCATGTGACCTAATGACAAGTATAACACGGCATAAAAGAATGGAGAAAGATAATTCAGGTAGCCAACCCCAACTTGTTTGGGATCAAGGCCTACTTGAGTTGTGTGTGTGTTGGGTGGTGCCAAAATAATTCTATTTTGTGTGTGTGTATGTGTGTGTGAATATGTGTAAATATGAAAATTATTTGTGTAAGAACTATGAATGCAACCCCATATACCAAAACCTAATCAACAGATTAAGCCTTGTGATTACCAGAGCCACAGCTAATCTTTCAACAGTCAAAGAAAACTCTGATCTAGCAGTATCTAATCTATAGCCTATACAAACATTGAGGCACTTCCAATGATCTGCCTTTCCATAATTTACCTAAAAACAAAAACAGAAACAAAAAAGATCTGCCTTTACATCTCATCGCATTACTGCTAAAATTAATCTATATACATGCACAACGTGTCTCTAGACATAGAGTAATTCATCTACATAAAAAAAAAATAGTACCATGTTTTCCATTTCCTTCCTTTTTCATCCAAGGGCACAGAAAGACAAAAAAAATTACAATCTTTATAATAATAATAATAAAAAGAACAAAATTAATCATCATAATAAGAAGAAGTAGAAATTTACAATCACCATAGGAATTAAAAACATAAATGTAGCAGCAAAGCAAATTCACAAGAATAATCACTGTCAAAACCCTTGAGATTCTATTAATTATACTCATATTATTTCAACGTACTGGAATCTCAAATTGACAAACCTATGATCAAATTTTCGTTGTTTTCTCACATTTTCCTACCATCCAAAAAGAGGTAAACCCTAAAGCCAAAATCAAAACTTGAAGAGAAAGATTAAAATACCTCCCAACGCAGCCCCTGAGAATCTCCTCGGTTTTCTCGCACTTTCGGACGAACTTTCCGGGCTCGACCTCTTCGGTTCTGCACTGCGATTTCACGATCTTCCGGGTGGAGCAAGATCCATGGCTCGAGTTATCGAAATCGGCATCACCGTAGGAGCGTGCGTCCTCGGCTTCGTCCTTCCACACCCAACCCATTCCACCGCCTTTCGTTTGTGTTCTTTCTCGAGCGACGACGATATAAATGAGTGCTCGTGCATTGTTATAGGTGAAATGTCATATATATACAGGGACTATTTGGCGTACCAAGAGGTTATCAAAAATTACACAAATAATAATAATAATATTATTATTATATTATTATTATTATTATTACTATTATTATTCATTTTTTTCAATCTCATTTATATTTAATTAAATTTTATCACATACCACATTTATATTAAATTTATATATTTATAGTTATATATATATATATAAATAATTTTTGTTTTTTGCCCTACCCAAACGGCCCCGTGGTCAAAGCAGATTGGCTCTTTCTGCTGTTTTGGCATGCTCCGCCAATCTAATAGTTTTTATGGTTGCGTTTGGGCTGTTAAAAAAGTACGAAAAAATAAATAAAATATAATTTCAGAAAAATTTTGATATTTGATATGTTTAATCGAAATAAAGTTTTTTAGAGATGAATAATGTAATTTTTGGACTTTTGCGGTAAAAGTAAGAGAAAGAAACGAAACCGTTAGAATGATTTTTTGAACTGTTCTAACGGATTGGTGACAGATTTTTTTAAAAAGTTATCAGAATTTTTTGACTTTTACGTAAAATTGTTGGAGAAAGAAACCGTTAGAACGGTTTTTTTGAACCGTTCCCACGTATTTGTGTCAAAATGATAAAATATGTTAAAAAATTATTGGGGTTTACAAAAAAGTTTTTGAGATTTGTAAAAAATATATTAAGGTTTGAAAAAATTTGTTGAAATATGTAAACATATATAGAAATTTATATAAATTTTACGAATTACGAAACAAATAAAATGTGTTAAAATATTTTAGAGGTTGTTAGAGGTTTTTAGAGGATTTTGATATTTTCTTACACACCCAAACACAGTCGATATCTATTAGAAATTGTTAGTGCCTAACAATACAAAAACACAATTTAGTTTACAAAGAGAGCAAATATAAATTTCGCAAATAAGAATATATAAACAATTATAAAAAGTTACAAAGGAAGTAAATATAAATTTGCAAAATAAGTATATATAAAAAAATTATAAAAATAAAAATCACTAACACAATAAACTAACAGCAATGTAACTACGAATCAAACGTATTTTGATTAAAATTAAATTTATATATAAAATATTATAAAATAATCTATAAAAATAAAAATTATTAAATTAAAAAATAGAATGCAAAAGATAATTTGTGAAATACAATTATTTATTCTTTTCTTTTTTTTTTCTTTTTTCACAATTTTCTGGTAAAATTGTTTATGAAAAATTCACAAATTAAGAGAAAACTCAATTCACCCAAAAAAAAAAAAAAAAGTAAGAAGTCAAATCTTTATTTTTTGATCAAAATAAAATATCTTAAATTATAGAAGGCTTATGCAAGATATTTTGTTGTAAATAAAAATATTGGGGTTTTAAAAAATTATGGTGTTTTGTCCCAACCAGTCACCATTGGTGCCATCGAATGCCAACATTTTTGTGGTAATAAACATCCATCCATTTAAATTACTTGACCAAAATAATAAAATTTTGGGAAGTAAAATTAAAACAAAAATATCAAGACAAATCACTCGGTCATATGATTCGCAAAATTTATATTAAAAAAAGAAAAAAGTCAAGTTTAAAAAAATTCTTGAGTGCAGTTGTCTGGTAATTGTCTGATTTTTCTAAATAAATTCACCACCAAACACTGTTTTAATTAATCAACTTTGATTGGTGCAAATCAAAGAAGAAAAAAAAAAAAACAAAAACAAAATCAGACTTCTATGCACAGTCGCTACAGAGAGGGAACAAAAGCAGAGCAATTTCTCTCTCCATAATTAATCCAACAAATGCGAAATAGACGACAAACAAAAAAGAACTCAACGAATTTAGACATTTTGGGGGCTGATGTGAAAGACCTGCAGATTTTGTTGATAGGGCAGGCGAGTGGCTTGCTTAACTGGGAGCTTGGCCATTCCACCTACGCACTCCGAAAAGACATGCTCAATTGGCTCCGTGGAAATGCTTAGTTGAATTCAGATGGGTACCATACCGACCACTTCTTCCATCTCATCTCAGCAGCGAGCCAATGTGACTACCTGTGTAAATTGAATTCTTCTAACATCTATATATATATATATATATATATATAGGGGCGTTTGGAGACCTAAAAAAAACCAAAAAAAGTTCAAAAAATCTCAAAAGTTAAACTTAAAAAATTTGAACTTTTTTGAAAAAATTTTCAAAATCCGTTGGAACGGGCCAGAATAGGGCGTTCCAACGGTTTTACCAGAATTTTTTTTAAAATTGTACTGATATTTGTACCAAAAAGTTTCACAAAATTCCAAAATTTTAAAGATTTTCCACTAAAATTGTGCCACGTGTCACTTTATATAAGTTTTAACAACTTTATATCAAATCAATCACAAATAACTAACCATCATTACAAAATAAATTTTTACACTCTAAACACCCAAAAATTACACTTTTAGTTTTTTTTGGTGCTCCAAACGCTCCCCAAATGGAGCTGAATTCAATGCCAAAGAGAAAGTAAACGGGAAATAGGCAAATAAGAAGACTAACGTTGAGGAATAGAAGTTAAAACAAAAAAAAAATCAATATATCGTGAAATATAACTACAACCCTAAGTCTTGCTTCACTTGAAAGATCGTGAAATATTTATCAATAAATTAGTTAGTTTAATTAATTTATCAAATTTCATGACTATTTTTTTGGACCTTTTTCACTAAAACCAAATAATAGAAGTACTGGTAAATCTCTATTTTTTTTTTTCTCCTTAAAAAAATATTTGATCCAATTAAATACAGCAATACTTGTAACAAGAGTTTACTGTCAGACGAAATAATAATATTTATTTAATATAGCACATGTTACTAAATTATTATTTTAAAAGTAATGTTTGTTATAAACAATCATATTATTGTTAATTATTTTAAAAATAATATTTATTATAAACAATCATATTATTCCAACAATAAATTATGACATAATAGCACTGGCAGTTCATGGTTGTTTGGTTTATGAACTAGGAATGATGAAGGATGTGTTTGGAGCGATAAAAAATGAGATGAAAGTGAGATAAAATATAGATTAGTAATATTTATAATGAGATAAAAAAAAATTTTTAAATTTTAAAAAAATTTTGGATTAATTCTTGATGCCAAACGCACCGAAAATATAACTACTTATTCCATAATCCCCACTCATTAACCACTTACCCACCGGACCCCGAACAGCCAAACGAATTGCGAAAAGAGCGGGGAGTCTACATGCACATGAAGCCGAACCACCAATTGTCCGACAAAAATGAGGTACTTGTTCAAATTTCGACACTTCAATTCAAATTCTGGCAATAGTCTTCTTCGCTTTCATGTCTCCAAGTTCCAATCTTTTCGTCTTTCAGTTCACTCAAAGTCATCTAAGCTTCAAAATTCCAAGAAAACTGAACAAACCCACGCCAAAAACGAGACACAGACCGAAAATTTTGCTTCACTTTTTTATGAAATCACTGAGATTTTAGGAACTGAAAACCTTATTTCGGATAAAACTTCATCTGGGTTTCCTATATCAAGAGAAACCAAGGAAACCCATTTGGGAAATGCTGAGATAAGGGAAGAACACCCATTTTGCGCACCAGGCGTTTGTGAGAATGCCGCCGTTGGTGTTGACCAGGAAAATGCCGATATACGCAAACTGGGAGATACCCTGCTGGGAAATTCTGGTGATCATGATGTTAGTCCAATAGTTCATAGGGTTACAGAGATAGTCCGGGGTGAAAATACTGATCTTTCTATGGAGAAGCAGTTAGAAAATGCAGGTTTTGTGTTTGATTTGGAAGTTGTTGACAAAGTGTTGAAGAGGTGCTTTAAAGTCCCGCATTTAGCTCTAAGGTTTTTCAATTGGGTGAAAATCAAAAATGGGTTTTTTCATTCAACTAAAACTTATAATACCATGATTTACATTGCCGGGGAAGCAAAGGAGTTTGGGCTGGTTGAAGAGTTGGAGGAGGAGATGGAGAAAAACTTGTGTCAGAAGGATATTAAGACGTGGACTGGTCTCATCTTTCATTATGGGAAGGCAAAGTTGATCGGAAAAGCCTTGTTGGTTTTTGAGAAGATGAGGAAATCTGGTTTGGAGCCTGATGTGGTTTTGTACAAAATAATTTTGCGTTTTCTGTGCAATGCTGGAAAAGGTGACATTGCCATGGAGTTTTACAAGGAAATGGTTAGCAAGGATTTGGGTCTGGATATGAGTTTGTATAAAGTGCTATTGAAATGCTTAGCACAGTCAGGAGATATTGATGCAGTTCGGCTGGTAGTAGAAGACATGATAAAAATTGCTGAGACTCCTGAACATCAAGTTTATGCATGCATGCTAAAGAGTTTATGCATTTCAGGGAGAATTAGAGAAGCCTTAGAATTGATTCGTGAACTGAAAGATAAAAACATAAGCATCGACACTGAAAACTTTGAGACCTTGGTGAAAGGACTGTGTAGGGCTGATAGGATTGCTGATGCTTTGGAAATTGTGGATATTATGAAGAGAAGAAACTCTGTTGATGCAAAGATTTATGGAATCATTATCAATGGGTACTTGAGAAGAAATGATTTGTCTAAGGCATTACTTGTGTTCCAAAGCATGAGAGATTATGGCCTTATACCCACAATTTCCACCTATACTGAGTTGATGCAACATCTCTTCAGGTTGAATGAGTTTCAAAGAGCCTCTGAGATATATAGTGAAATGCTGGAAAAAGGAGTTGAGTTAGATAGTGTGGCAGTAACTGCTGTGGTTGCAGGTCATATTCGCCAAAACCGTGTATCTGAAGCATGGGAAGTGCTCAAGAGTATGGAAGAAAGGGGAATCAGGGCAACTCAGAAATCTTATGCTGTATTTATTAAGGAGCTTTGTAAAGTTTCAGAGACGGATGAGATTATCAAGGTTTTGGACAAAATGCAGGCTTCCAAAATAATTATTGGAGACGATATATTTCATTGGGTTAGATCTTATTTGGTGAAGCAAGGAGTCACAGAAAAGATGGAAAAGGTAAAGCAGATGCAGAGTGCTCTTAAACTTCACCCTCAAGAAGGTAATACATGTAGTAAAACATTATCGAGTAGCCAGGAGTTCAGCACAAATTTGAAAGGTAACCAACTAGAGCAAAGAAGGTCAGATTCTCATTTACTCGAGTCATTTCCAAATTCTTATAGAGACCATGATCTACAAGAAGTTTATCGGATTTTGTCATCATCAGAAGATTGGTGTTCCATACAAGAAACTTTGGAGAAAAGCACGGTCAAGTTCACCCCTGAACTTGTTCTGCAAATTTTGAATAATCGCAGGCTGTATGGTCACATAGCATTACATTTCTTCTCATGGGTAGGGAAGCAAGGTGGGTATAGACATACCACAGAAACTTATAACATGGCCATCAAAATCTCAGGACAAGGGAAGGATTTTAAGCACATGAGAAGCCTATTCTTTGAAATGATAAGGAAAGGTTGCATAATAACATCAGACACATGGACAATCATGATAATGCAATACGGTCATGCAGGTCTGACAGAAATCGCTCTAAAAAAATTCAGGGAGATGAAAGCTAGCTGCGGCTGTAAACCAAATGGAAGTACATACAAGTATGTGATCATATCTCTTTGCGGGAGAAAAGGTAGAATGGTAGAGGAGGCCATTGCGATGTTCCAGGAAATGATCCGCGTGGGACTTGTTCCTGATAAAGAATTGGTCGAGATTTATCTTGATTGTTTATGCGGAGTAGGGAAATTGTTGGACGCAAGAGGGTGCGTGGAGTCTCTAAAGAAGGTTGGTTTCACCATTCCACTAGCTCATTCCTTGTATGTTAGAGCTCTTTGTCGAGCAAGGAGGCTGGAAGAAGCTTTGGCATTGGTTGAAGAGGTTGTTGGTTCAGAGCATCATACCCAGCTGGCTCAATATACTTATGGAAGTCTTGTTCATGGACTTCTAGAAAGGGGACAATTGGAGGAGGCCTTGGCTAAGGTGGAATCTATGAAGCGGCTCGGATTTAATCCCACGGCCCACGTCTACACATCCTTGATAGTTCATTTCTTCAAGGAGAAGCAGATTGGAAACGCTTTTGAAACTTTTGAGAGAATGAAAGAGGAGGGTTGTGAGCCTACGATTGTTACTTATTCTGCATTGATACGTGGGTATATGAACTCTGGAAAGCCTGATGATGCTTGGGGTGTCTTTCGGCAAATGAAAGTGAATGGACCATTCCCTGATTTCAAAACCTATTCAATGTTCATTACTAGCCTCTGTAGAGCAGGTAAGTCTGAAGAAGCTTTGCAGTTGATTTCTGAGATGTTCGATGGTGGGATGGTTCCAAGTGCCATTAATTTTCGAACTGTCTTTTTTGGACTAAATAGAGAAGGCAAACGGGACTTAGCTGATACCGTATTACTAAAAAAGTTGAGTCTCACAAAGAGAAGGAAGTTCTTGACGTAAATTATATCCACATTTCCTGCATATTGGGAGTGTTGTTCAAATTGCTGGAATTTTCGCTCTTTAACATCATGAATAGATGTTTGGGGCAATTACAAATTACTTCCTTATGTTTGGTTGGCAATGGGAATGGCAACAGAAATGATAAGAAACTTTAAGCAATTGGAATATAAATTTCTTTTTAAGGAATATGAAATTAAAAACTAAAATATCAATTTTTCAAAAAGAGATATAAGCGATGAGGATAACTATGTCAAATTACATTTTTACGAGTTCTTTTATTTGTGAAATTGTCAAATGCCATATCAGATTCTAAAATTTACAATATTTAATAAATTTTGAAAAATGAACTTTTGACTTAACCAAACCAAGAATTTCCATTCCAATTTAACCAAATATGAAAATTCCTGCTAACCAAGAGTTTCCATTCCAATTCTTGAATCATATAACCAACCAAACATAAGGATTTGGCCAAAAACACATAACATCCATCTGGTATAAAAATAAATATTGATTTGAATTCAAGTGTAAAATTAATAGAATACGTTAAATTTAATTAGATTAGTGTCCCATAAGTCATGAAAGTTTATATGTTACTGCACAAAATACATTATTGAGAAAAAAATAAGCAAATTTGTTTTTAAATTTTACAGTCTCTTTAAATTTTGAAAAAATTATTTTATTTTAATATATAATGAGTAAAAAAAGTACTTTTGTGTACGCATTTTTATGGAAATCTTGTTCCTCAAATTAATTGACATATTAAGTTAAATTTAACAATTTTTGTCAATTTTACATTTTAATCTAAATCATGATAAGTTATACGTTAACTTTTAAGCAAACAAAGACTGTATCTTTTGTCCAAACAGAATGAAAGTGTAATTATCCCTAGATGTTTTTCTATTTTTTGTTTGTTTTCTCATGCATTTCTCCCCGAAGGAATGGTTGATTCGTAAGTCTTTGTTAGAAACAATTAGTTTGTGTTCCAGAAAATATGTACTTCAAAGAACTCGCAATTTCCGTCATCCCCCCCCCCCCGGAGCGCAAAGAGAGGACAAAATCTTTGTTACTAGAGTTATCCAACTAGGCAACTAGGATCTTTTGTGTGACAGATATCAAATAACTTCACCTTCCTAAGAAACATCGACCACTAGCAATGAGAGTCTCAAGACCGCAGAGCCAATTGTAATCCAACAATCAAATCCAAACCAGTCCTTTCAAATTTATCCATCAATCGGTAGATTGAAACCGTACATTAGTTTGGTATCTGTTTTGTGTTGAGAGAGAAGATTCTGACATATATTACTACTAATATTTTGCCAGCCTGTTTGGTAGTAGGTAGCAATACATCCTTAAATTTGTTTAATGACTGATATGTACATAACATCCGGGGCTCATTTGACGCGGTGAAAAGGACAAAAAATATGATTTGAAAAATTTTTTTACGTTTGGTATATAATCATCAAACCACGTTTTTTAGAGATGAATAGTAAAACTTTTTGACTTTAATGTTAACTTTTTGAAGAGAAAAACTGTCGAAACGATTTTACGTTAAAATTTTTTAACTTTTACATCAGTTGTTTGAACAGAATGGAGGGGTGGAAAAACCCTCAGAATAATTTGGTACTTTCCATCAGAACAGTATACAAAAAAATATCCAAAAAATAAGCAAAATAAATGTCATTTGATAGATTAAGAATTCGTGTTGATATCTCAAAAAAAAAAAATTTATCCATTCGATTAACAAAATTCTTGTTATGTAATTTTTTTTAAAAGGTATTGAACTTTTTTTTTAAATTTGAGAGATAGGAAAATATAAAAGTGTAGCAGTGAATTTCAAATATTTTTAACGATTTTTGTTGCGCCAAACAGGCCTTCAATCACATTACTTTTGTCAAAAAAAGAAAA
>QLOD02000013.1:7178434-7190406 GCA_003260245.2 Sideroxylon spinosum | reverse complement strand
ATACCCTTATACTTCGGGGTTTATTAAACTACACATTTGCAAGGCAGTCAAATTATAACTTTACTTTTTCATTGCCTGAGGGAGCTAAAATGGATGAGTACTAACCACATGTCCTCCGGTCCAAGAGGCTCCTCCTTCAAGAAGGCTTCAAGGCATTTATAAAGTGAAACAGATTCTCGTGGTTGCTTTGTTAGCAACCCAGGCTTGCAAATCTCTGGCAGAGAGCTCAAAAGGAAAGTGTCATATAGATTAATCATTTTCTCTGGCCAAGAAACAAGGACATTTACAGTCCTGGTAAACACTGAGATTGACAATGGTTCATTCATCTTTATCTTAGGACCTTTAGACAACTGTCCCCTTTCTTCCATAATATAAAACTGGAAGTCATGACCCAAGTGTGAGTCATTCACTGATCCACTATTTGAGTTTGCATCTCCATCCGAAATTATGGTGTTAGCAACATCCTCCATTTCGATATCATCATTAGCACTGTTTTGATCATCATTATCGTTCAAGGAATCCTCCACCGGCATAAAAAACGGTTTCAGTAATTTTAGGAACTCTTTATGAATCTCGGATCCGCTAGAAAGATTAGATATCCTTGTTACAAGAGGAATACCAAACAATTTTAAGGATGGAGTTACATCTATGCTACACCTGACAAATAAAATTAGAGAGCAATAAGCAATCACCATAAAAGACATCAATTTTTTGAAAGAAAATCTATGCTAACTGTGTAATTTTCTAATTAGACACAGACCCAGAAACCAAAGAAACAAGTGACAAATAACCAAGTATAAACAAATACATAAAGACCTGGAGTCCAAAGATCATTAAGCAATTCACCAACCCACCCTACACTAACTTACATATTATTTTTGAGATTAATTAGAAACGTGTGATCAAAATCACTAAACTATAATAACTTGACCACAGTAATATAATTTATAAAGTCGTGTCCTGACATTGTTCGCTGCTACAGAAAATGGATATTAACATGACTATGAATCATATCATAGAAATGCTTGATAAGGGTACTACCTAGACACCATGCACTTCAACAAGATTGGTGCCACCACCACCATGAATGAGAGCCGCATATCAGCGTCATAAGAAAATAACAAAAAATATTGCTTATTTTTCCTTTAAAAGACCATCACGAAACACAAGTAAAATAATATCATCTGAACATCTTAGACACCAAGATTTATCAAAATATACCCAAGTAATAATTTTCTAATTAATCTATTATTACTTGTTTATTTATCAATATATACAAGGCATTAAGAAAATGCCAACCAAAAGTAAAACTCTAACAAAGACCAAGCCTCCATGCTCTCTACAAAAGTTGAAAAGAAAAAAAAAAAAGAAGAAAGAAATCAAATTTAGCTCAATACCCCTATGACCCAACTACACAAGTGCGATAAAAGTAAACTTTTCAATCTGTGTAGCCATTTCTATCACCTCAAAGGTTCTTCTAGTTTTCTCTTTCCATATCAGCTAAAATAGACAAAAAGTAACCAGCCACAAACAAGCTCTCGATGTCCTCAGGGAAGACCCACATCAATTCGAAGCACGATAGTAGTAAATCCCACAGTTCTTTTGTCTACAAGCAATGAATAAGAACATGATCGGTGCACTTCTCATTGCCTTTACAAAGACAACACTTGTTAACTACCACCTAGCCTTTTAAGAATGCTTCCATGAATAGGTCACCAAACCAAAAAGCCATTTTAGGTATAACACCCACTTTCTAAGTTCTATCCCACAAAAAATTCAAAAATTCAACTTCTACTCTCCCTAAAAGAGCATTATATTAAGATTTTGCCTCAAAGTCACCTTCCTTTGAGTGTTGCAACCGCATTTAAAAACATCATTTTCTTCCAATCAATTGATCGAGTGTAACAACCCCTAAAAGAAACCATCCTCCCCAACTCCCAATCAAACAAACGCCTCCTCAGAGTGACATTCCAAACCCTAATAGGGCCACAATCAGACAAATAATCCACCACCGAAGCTAGATGCTAAAAGAGTTCTGCTTGTGCTTTTTCGAATAAGATTGCACAATCTGTAAGAAAGGTTCTATAGAAAAGCCAAAACTACAAAATTAGTCTGATTAAGAACCCTTACTATCAACAAGTTGAAAAGTGAAGGACCAAAAGAAGAAATAAAACAAATTAAAAATAGAAGGAAAAGATGAGGTATAAAATAAAACATTTTGATTTTTGTTAGCAAGACTTTGACACACTATAGCCAAGAACCATGCAAATCCCCTTTAAACTAACGAAGTAAAAGTGATGGACAAATAATACAACTACTAACCTCTCCACCAGTTCATGCATGAACACAACCAAAGGAGATGACTCGCTGTCTTTTGGTAATCTATAAGCAACAAGCCGGTCATAATCGCAAATAAGCTCTATCGAATCAAATGGCTTAACCAAAAAATGAAGAATACGGTTATTGTGTATCTGCAAAACACTCCAAATGCTCAGAACCAAATAAAATGACATTACATGCATGGGGGTGTAGATGACAAATTTTGTCAGTGCATAAAGAACTCGCATTGCAAACTGGCATACGAAGCAAGCAAAACAAGGATAAGTACCTCCAATAGAAAGCCCTGACTTGAATAAAAACAACATACCAAGACAATTATAAATTTAAGATGATAATCTTCCATTATCTATTTATTTGATAAATTATAATAAACAAGTTGCTCATTACAAAGCAAGTCAAAATATAACGAATGTAATGCTGCTATGCAATTCCAATCTTGAAGAATAAGAAAGAGAAAGTAACGAGAACACAGAATCTGAATTTTGCAGACTCTGTACAACCATTTAGAAGGGTAAGAGTGTCCATTATTTACTTTTGATGACTAATTTTTCTTGGAAACGACAAAATAGCTTATTTTTAGCATTAACAATCCCTTGATCCAGTTTGTTAGGGTATGTGACCATATGCAATTATACAAGTTCCATCTCACCTATAATGGTGCTTAAAGAACAAGGTTCAGCTTTAAGGCTCAAATGCTCTTTAAGATCCGACACACTGATCTACACAACGAAACCATACATGCAACATATCATATTTCAGTTGTCAACTGAAAAAGAAACTGAAAGGAAATACATGAAAATATAATTTCCAGCAAACATAACTTGTCGGCTGTAACATGATCGCTTAACAATGGTTTATGACCAACATGCAACACTTATCGAGCAAATGGCTAGAAAGCCCATCATTTTAAGTGAGACCTTGATACAGATTATTGACATGCAACACGAAAAGATACAGACATGCAATACGCTAATTTAGAAAATGTAGGCCCGACACATTGGGGATGCTAATTTTTCTCCTTTTGCTACTTCATCTTCTCCCTCACGGTTAAGGAGTCGATTCTTAAAACCCACTTTTCTTTCTTTCAATTGTTAAGTAGAGTCAGGGGTTTCAAAAGTCTAAGATTGTGTTTATACTTCATATTTTTAAACTCTACTTTTGTAATATTGCAAATTGATCCCCCAAATTAGTTCAATAAAAAACAAAGTAATACCTATCTCGAGCGTGTCCAATCTCAAAAAATTCAAAGAACATTCAGGACACACTGGGCAGCATGTCAGACATGTGTCCAACGCATGTCGGTGCCCCGAGGGTTTCCAGCACGCATGTGTGTGCCGTCAGAGAATGTGCACTCCAGATAGACATAGAAATAACAATGAGAGTCACAACTACATATATGTTAATTATTGAGCCCATTACCATGAAACATACCTCAGCTATTAACAAAGTTTCATCATCTCTCAAAGAACATGCAGTGCTTAAGGCCTGCACAAGATCCTTACATCTTCCATTCTTTGGTACAGTTACAGTGACTGGAGATGGCAAAGTAGCCCCATCAGTGCTCAAGATTGTCAAAGTCATTGTGCGCATTGTTGTTGAAGGCAGTGGTAATGAAAGATACATGAACGGATCAAACATAACGGACAATTTCTTGCAAACTGGACAAACCAATGTTGACCGGTATTGTCCCTACAGCCAAAAAAAGAATGCAAACCAGGTGAAAAGGCCAAGCAAACTTATAACACATGCCACTGAAGCACCAAGTTTAAAGCCAAGTAAACTAATCCAAATATTACGGCAATATCAAATTATTAAAAACAAAGACTTACTTGGCACAACCCTACAAAATACATGCTACTAAAGCACCAAGTTTAAAGCCAAGTAAACTAATCCAAATATTACTGCAATCTCAAATCATTAAAAACAAAGACTTACTTGGCAAGCATCAACTATGATAGAATCATTGCGAGCCAGATGATTCATCCAGTATTCCTCCGCCACTTCTTCATCAGGGCAATCTTCTGCATCTTTTGTTTCTATGTAAGGCTTGCATTTCACGCGATTAAGATCTTCATGGAGCCCATCCAACAGAAAAGCAAGAAATTCCTACATTAAAAACAAGACAATGTATAAAAAAAAAACCTTTGCTTCCAGCTCACAGAAACAACAATACAGACTGCAATCATGAAAGTGAGAAATTTCCACTAACCTGAGAATCATGCTGGTTATAGCCACTGAACTGAGGTGCAAACGCAGCAAGTTTTGATTTGAACGCCCTTGGAGATATTGGCATTGCTCCAGGAGTCCATAGCTTCCTGGACAAATCACCAAATTGTAATGCAAGTTCACCCTGGCCAAAAAGGTGCACAGTTATTGTGTGTTATATATATATATATATATAGAGAGAGAGAGAGAGAGAGAGAGAGTTATCTTGCAACTGCATGGCACACATCTAAGGGTCAGCAAGCAATATCTAAAAAACAGCAACATGCAAGGACAAGTTCTTTTCAAAGTAGGAAACAATAGACACAGAATTCTAAAAATACATACATTCATGCCCAACGGGTTTGCAGTATTTATGTCCCTTCTGTAGTTGCCAAGAAAATAATCAACAAGCTTTGGAGTATGCACCAAGCACTGAATGGCACTGTTCATGAAACAAGTATTCCCAAGATTATATAACCCTGTTAATCCCAATTTACATGCTTCCTTACAGCTGCTAAATGGTGAACCTCTGTTGATTTTAAAATCTGAGTTCACATGGTCAGTGCTTCCATTTATCTTATGTGAACTGCTGTGAAGAGAACCTCCAATCGCTGACTGTTCTACCGCCATGTCATCTTTCCTTCCTTCTATTGTCATAAAATTTGACAATCCATATAGTTGCAGTTCCAGACAAATCTGCACATTAGTATGGCATCACCAAATTAAATCAACAGTTGAATGCCTTGTAAGAATAACACGTGTAAACAGCAAGCCTGACAATTAAGAATAGGGACTACCAAGCATTTGCACTTGGTAATTAGCAATCGTAAACTACTAAAACTGATATGGTTACTGACCTAGCATTGAATCTTAGAGTTTATCTGAACCTACAATCAGTCCTCAAAAATTCACAGATCCTGAAATTTCCCAGCCCAAAATTAATCTTCTATTCATCTAAATGTGATGTTTCCAAAAACCAAAAGGACTTGCACTTCATCAAGAGTAAAGATCAATGACCATGCACTGGCTTTATGCTTCAGTTCTTAGACAACTGAAAGTCAGTCTCAGCAGCTGGCCAATGTCTGATCAAGACAGAGGGGTCCTCAGCAAATTATTATTAGCTAAGAAAATTTTCAGTCGCTGCTATTTTTGGAAAGAACAGCACAGGTTGCAAACCTCAGAAAACCAACTATGAAGTACTGGTTTGGTTGTCAAAACCACCAAGGTAACTGAAAATGCTTTTGTAGATTTAGGGAGGATTTATTTATAAAAGAGAATCAAGGGGAGCAACTATTTGCAAAAACGGCCCACAACCAAAACTATTGGCCAACACACATTAAAAATTGTAAACCCACTACATGAGGCTCCAGCATTGTCCGGTCCAGGGAGGATCAAGATTACCGCTGCTCCAAGGCCACCCTTTTCCTTGCACCTCCATATATTCAACAAAATCCAAAAGTGGACCTATATCAGAATTAACCCCTGAACACATAAACAAGTTTTCATCTAACATAAAAATGATTTAATAGAAGATTACCACTGCCAACTATTAGTACAATGAAAAGTTTTCAGTATAGGGGTCGGTCCATAGAGAGGTTTGCTCATTCTTTCAAGTGAAATGAATATTAAATTAAGAAAATTCAACCATTTTTCTGGAAATTTGCCGCTGGTTTTTCCTCTCTGCGTTCTCTCCACTACCTACGCTTCCAATTACTACTTCTATCATTTTACATCCATTTCTCCATTTTTAACAAATAAAAACACCAATCTATTGCTCCAACCACACATTAATCACTTCAAGACACACATACATAAACAATTCCAAATAAAAAACCAGTCAAGACCATACTCCTTGATTGCTCAGTTAGAAATGCAGGCATCAACTTAGTGTCTAAGCTCACGCTAACATATTTTGCAGTCATCATACATCATCAGTCTTCCAGAGCCTGTAAAAGGATTGTGCTAACACTTCCTATATCAGTAAAGCTTCTGGTCCAATGTTATATACTTCCATAGAGAAACATAAAATTCAAGTGAAAAATTACTATCTCATGCCAAAATTTGATCTACCCTTTTTTCATATTGAGGGACGGTCTGGGATGGCAGATGTACTCCTTTAAAACCCTAGTTTCGTTAGTTCCAGCAAGAAACAACCAAATGCCATCAGCCATGAAAAAAATAATAAGAAAATGGTAAGGAATAAAAAATGCTTCCTGATAATATGAATGATTCAGCCCAGTGAAGCCACAGAAGACATCAAAGGCAGCCTAGCTAAACAAGGCCATCAAATGTGGGTCTCAAAACCCATTTAACTTCTACAAACCAACTTGCCCTGATTGGAGGTCCCTTCAGTCATATGGCAGTTGCTAAGATGTCCCAGTTGAAATACAAAAGAGTGAATAACATAAATCAAATATGTCAACAAATTACCTCTTCATCCAGTTGATCTGAGATAATAGATGACTTAATTCTGTCATGTGTGAAGAACTGGGTTGTCTGCCCAGAGAAGTCCCAAATGCTCAACTGCCCAAGAGATGAAATGAGTTGTCAATCTTACCCCCATAGAAGCAACAGTAATGACATTAGTTGTTAATTAATCATCTCACCAGCCCAGAATCAACACAAAAAACATCAGAAGCTCTACTGAAAGCTGCAATTTCATTATCCTGAAAGATAACATAAAAGAAGTGAGGAATTTATCACAGAGGGAAAAATTAGTTTATACTCAGTATTCATAGTATATAAGGTTTGTCACCAAGTCTCAAGTATGTTAACAAGAAAATATCATTATACGATCTCCAAATGACACATATCATTCATTTAGTTCGTCACAGGTTCACACCTTTGATAACTGTGATTAGTGAGGTTATGAAGCTTGGGGGAAGAAAACGAAACGGAAAAGCATGCAACATAAAAAAAAAGGTATGAAAAACAAAACTGACTATTGACCATACTGACTACCAAATTCCCTGCAGCACCTAATCATGCAGAAGATGGTGCTTACACCACTTGGTCGAGACCAACCACTATAAGAATTTTGGACCATGCAAAACACCTGGCTGTGGGGCCATTTACCCCGAGTGCAAGGGCAAACTACCCTACATGCCTGTCCCTCGACAAATAACAACCACTCTATGCTTTATGCCCATCCAATTCATTTTCCTCTTGACTGAAACTCTAACAAGATACACTCACTTCCTTTCTCTCCCTCTCTTTTCCGCCATAGTTCTCAGCCTGCTGGTATCCAATGGTCCTCTGTGACCATAGAAAATTGTTTGCATTATTCCTAGTTGGCCAAACGTCCTAGCTCAAGGCCATCCTCCCACACTGCTGCTGTAATACCCTTCAATTAAGGGAGAAAACAAGATAGATAAAATGATGAAAGGAATTTTTTTTTTTTTTTTGGGGGGGGGGGGACGAGAAAAGATTCAACCCCATGTTGCCACAACACATATGGTAGAAATTACTCCTAGTGATCTCTCTCTAAACTAGTCAAGGAGTCTCAACAAATTCCTTCGTTCTAACCATCAAACCACTAGTCCCCATTGATCCCGCTAGGTGAATGAGTAGGGGGCCCCAATTGGGGAAATCCGTGGACCTTACTCCAGGTCTAGGAAACTCCTAAGACACTCCCAACAAAGGTTGGTCGCAAGGGGCCTTCTGGCAGGAATCCATCACAAGAGTCTTCCCTGGAAGGCCCAGTCCTCCCGCAACTATAAGGCACGAGAGGCCTTTTTTCTGATGCTATAGACATGGCCAAGGCACCCATAATGCTTAAAGCTCTTGAAAATGCTAACGTTTTATTTAATAGGGGTTAGGATAAATGAAAATCGCAAGTAGAATAGTAGGCTCTTAAAAGCCCTTTTTTGGTTCAAAGAAATAGCAATTTATTACAAACAAAATTTTCAAAACTTTGCATGGACAATAAACTAAATTCATTCATTAAAACCAAATTAAGATTAGCAAGTTATTATCAAACCTTCCTACTAATCTTTACAACTAATGAGTTTTTTTCCCACAAAACTGAAAGTCTGATATGTAAAGGGAACAGATCCTGCATGCTATCCTTTGCAGCTAAAGAGCCTTCAACTTCCTTTGCATCACAACGCCTAACAGGAAAAGCAAAAATAATTAGTATATAACAAAAAGAAGAGGTCAGACATACTATATAACTACTCACTCCTTTCAAAGTTCAACTCAAAATAATGACATGTTCTGCAGAATCCATATTCGAATTTAAAGCTAAATTCAACTCAACAAAGCCTTAGTCCAAACTAGTTGGGGTCGATCGAATCCACATTCAAATTTAACAAAACAAAAAATTTCAATCTTCATTAATCAGCTCAAATTATGAAAACTAACAATACTGCAGCAGTTCATACACGCAAGCTACTTGACAAGAATATGGTTTTGAAATCTAAAACCTATTCATGGCTCCCAAAAATCATAAGCGAAGAAATTGGGTATAATATATAAAAACTTGTCAAAAGAAACCACCACCACCCCCAGGGCACACATATAAATAATCCACCTTATCAAAGAAATAAATCATGCATGTATCAGCACAAACCATCCTCTTCTAGCAAACCCTGAACTAGTTTGAATGAAGGTTTTGTCGGATGTTTTTAAAATACTGTTTAAGGACACTTCAAAATAACCTAATAAGGTACTAATCATGCTTTTATTTAGAACACCTGCAGTAAAAACCAACCAAACTAGTTTTAATGAAGCTGTAAGGACATTTCTGAAGCGGAAACACTTCCATGCTGAAAAGAATTGAGAAAGTTAAGAATCAAAGAAAAAGAACAAGAAGCATGTAAACACACACACAGGGGGCAGACCCAGCCCTGAAAAATATAGAGAAACATAGGGCAAAAGATAACCGTTAAACCATGAAAGAGATAAGAAACAGAGAGAAAGAGAACCGAGGATAAAATATAGAAAGATATCAAAAGTGCAGATAGAAACAAGCAGGCAAAAAGGGTAGAAGAGAGAGAAGTTCTTTCAAGTATTTAGTTTTCCTTTATTCTAGATACTAAAATTTGTTAATGCCCAAAGAAAACATTTTATAAGCCTCAAAAAACTCTATAAAGAAGCAAAAGAATACCAAATAAACTACTTCTACACATTTTGGTAACTTAAATCATCTCTACAACTCAACTGACAAAACAAAGCATTAGTCCCAAACTAGTTGAGGTCAGCAACACGAAACCTCTTTTCTCCATTCATTCTTGTAGCGGGTTATTTTCCGTGAAATTATGAAAAATTAAATTTTTCTTCACAATATTAGTCCATGTAATCTTTTTTTTTTTTTTAAAATAAAGATAAAATTTATTAAAAAGGCATCAAGGGAATTCCGCCACATCACAAAAAAGCTACATGTCAAACCTTAAAAGAATCCAGTGGCATCCATATGCTCAATGGAATGCAAAAAACAAAAAACAATACTCTTTGCCAAGAAAGCACTCTTTAATATGTAAAATAAAACCTCGTCATCACAAAAATATCTTATATTCTTCTCCCACCAGATTAGCCAAATTAAGCAAAAGAAAATTAAACACAACTCTTTCCTTCCAAACTCTTGCTCCTCACCACCTTGAAAAGTGCACTTCATCTCTTGGGGGAAGACCCAATATACACCAAAGCATGTTAACGACAAGCTCCAAAGCTATATTATCCGATGATAGTGTATAAAAAGGTGATCAATGGACTCCTCTTTCTACTTACATAAGCAACACCAAAAATCATTCTTCTCCAAATGAGATTATTAATAGTAAGAGTTTTCCCATGAAGTACGCACCCCCCGCAAAGAATATCATGTAATCTTAGGTCAACCTTTTGTTCTCTTCACCTCTTCTACATGGATCAACTTACTCTTCCTTACCGGTGAATCCCTAAGTCTATGTTGGACCCAATCAAATTATCTTAAACCTTCTTTGAGCTTCTCTTCTGTAAGTGTCGCCGAAACTTACCTTAGTACATCAATTTCTTTTCTTCTCTTTACTTTAGGAGAAGTGTCTTTGACTAGAAGTTTGAAAGCCTCTCCAACTTCTTATCCAATCTTTACATAGTCAAACGCTTTGCAAGAGAGAATAGGATGAAGTGGGTAGCCTCCAAATCAGGGAGTTTCAAGATAAAATATTAATACAAAATTTTGGAGGGCACAGAGCAGAAACATTTCCCATGGATGAGAATTCGGAACAGTAGGCTGCTCCTAAGATAGCTTTTTTATTTGGTGTTTGGTCCTTGGGACGATACTAACTAAGGATAACCTCATCAAAAGGGGTTTCTCGTTGGAGGACAGGTGTTGTTTATGCAAAATGAGGTAAAGACCATCGCCCACTTGTTCGTTCGTTGTTCTTGGGTTAAAGAAATTTGAAAGCTTATCCTATGAAATGTGCCTTTCATTGGGATGCAAGACGAATCTTTTCAACCTGGTGGGGAGCTAAGATCTTAGAGAGAGAGAGAGAGAGAGAGAGAGAGAGAGAGAGGCCAAGGAATTAATTCCTTTTTGCCTTGTATGGGATGTCCAGAGAGATATAGAAGATATTTTCATAACTCTAAAATCTCATTGTATAGACTGAAAAGTATTATTTTTTCTCTTTTCTATAGTTGATTGACCGGGAGAAGAGACCCAAGCTTACACGGTTTTCTGCATCACACTAGGTACATGGATATCCCTTGACGCTCGTTGACATAAATAAATAAATTCCGAAGTTATAGTCAAAATGCCAGACATAAGAAATACTGGGAATCAAATGAACTCCAGGCCCTAACACAAGCTGTGACGATCCGTCACAAACCTAGATCAATTAGTTGCAATTGATTCAAAACAGGTTCAAGTCAGGCTCATTTGAGAGACTAATTATGCCTAGCACAGATATGCGGAAGTCAATAACTTATTTGAGAAACGAATAATGCCTCGCACAGATATGTGGAACTCAATCTACAGTTAATTGGCTTAGGCTTAGCTATCACACCCCTAGCCAGACAAGGCAGTCTTTTTAGTTTCTACAGCAAACAACGCCAGGTGGAATTATTTTAGTCAATATTACCCATAAAAAGCCACAAAAATATCCAAATAGATCAACGAAATCATGATTATTTGCAGGTTAAGACAGACCATGCAACGCCCATAAATCCCCTTTAGGGTACATAGCTAGTAAACAGACAAAATTAATCTTTCTATTTTTTTCCCCCTTTTTCTCCTCCTGTCTTTACTTATTAGTTGTTAATCATCCTTAGGCTTTAGTTAATTTTCAATCCCACTTCATTCCAAAGTTCTTCCAGCAACTTCTCCGACAGAAATGATTCCATAAGCCATGCTTCATGTTTCTTTTCAACCAATACATATATATATATCAATTCAATAAACAAAACACACAGAGAGAATTACAGACGGGTGCTTCAATTAAAATCCCTCACCA